>BGPR01005331.1:20646-35533 GCA_013235015.1 Araneus ventricosus
GTGTCGCTTGTTAAGTGATGATATAGTGAAACAATTAAGGAAACGAAATTAGATTGGGCTCAGTCTACATTCAAGAACAGACTGTCTGACGCAGTCGGCAACAAGCGAGAAATAATTCAAGCAAATAAAAGAGCACGAGCAACTGCAACATGAAATCATGGGAGATGACACGAGATTTGGTCTACAATGGATAAAAAAATGACGGGAGGATGTCTTTTTCAAAAGCCGCTGATTTTAAAGGCGTAGGACTACTTCACTCGCGTGACTCATTTGTTTCCTGAAATTTCTAGCGATACTCTTGTTTCTCGAAGTTACCCTCAATTCTCTTTTTTTCCTCGAACTTACTCTCAATTCTCTTTTGTTTCTCTGAAATAATATATGGAAAATTGGCGAAATAAAATAAGATTACAGTGAAAATTGTTTTATTAATTAATAAAATATATTACAATGTCAATTCTTCTGTTTTGAATTCTTCAATCGTGGAAATGCTACAATTCTGTGTAGGATCGGTCGATGATATGAAAAGTAACATACATAATTTAATAATTTTTTGTAACTTCTGTTGTTACCCTTTATCTCTAAAATAAGCTTTAGTTATGTTTTTAACATATGTAGTTACCTAGATATAGAGGATCGCGTCACCAATTCATGCGTATTTTTGCCCAACTTTACAACTCAGTAGTCTCTGAACTACAATTCCGATTTTCAATTTTTTTTGTAACTTCTGTTGTTACCCTTTATCTTAGAAATAAGACCTTAGTTATGTTTTTAACATATGTAGTTACCGAGATATAGAGGATCTCCCATACAACGTTTTTTGTGGCGTTTTGGAGTGTGAAGCAATTTCCTTCCTGAGACCCCAATGGGAGGAACGTAGTCCTACGTTAAAATTGGTATTGTTTATAGTTTTTGATGAGCACAGAAGGGTGTACATTTTATATAACGTATTTATATACATTTACACATAAATATGTAAATATTTTTTAATATGATAATGTTTCTCTGACTGGCACACACTGTCTGTAAGCTGCGTGATGTGAAAATAGTTGCGCACAAAATAACAGGTTGTTATTCTGCATGTACAACATTAACTCAATTTTTAGTATCCTGCCTATAATATTAAACTTTCTAGTGCCGAACAACGATATATGGTCGTTCGTAACACTTTCGAAAAGTGCCAACGACGATATATCGTTGCGTATGCGATGGCGCCTTACTATTCGCATCGCGACAGAACTCTATCTCAAAATAAATTTATAAATCTTTATAAATGGTTTTATTAATATATTCAATTTATTAAGAGAATTCGATTAATATTAATCATATTCGATTAATTTTATATATTAATATTAATAATATTCGATTAATATTATATATTAATAATATTCGATTAATATTAATAATATTTGATTAATATCATTAGTTAATATTCTATTTTTCTGTTTTTCTTAACGTTTTATATTTATGTCATTCGTATGATTTTCGACTAATATTGAAATACAATTGAAATTAATTGATTCTCCATTATTTCGTAATATGCTCTTTTTGAATTTTGTAAACATCATTCTTATTTTGTTTTTTATAAGTTTTTTCCCAGACCTTTGCAGATTCGTCAAGTTGGTATGGCATTCTTCGCATAGGTACGATACTTTTGGTCGGCATTAAAAGAGTTAAGCGAGAAACTTGACAAATGATAAAACAAACAAATAATAAGCAAAACGGAGCATTTCAAACTGTTACGAAGCGGAGTTTTATTCTGAATTAAAATTGTGAACATTCAGGCAAGGAAAAAAGTATTTATCACATGTATGCGAAGAGACCATAACCGAGATATTAAACACTTACTTAATTCATCCACGAATAAATGCAAGAATATATCACTCTTTCAGAAGCATCCTGAAAACTCATAAATCAAATCCCTCAATTCGCTTTCTTTCCTTCTTTTCAGTCAATCAGGAAATCGTTCGATCCATCGAAAAATCTATTTTTGTTCCTCATCATTTTCGTCACTGCACCGGAATCCAATCCGCGTGATGAGCCATCACTGTCGCTTGTTGACAAGCTCCACGCGGGAAGAAAAGAGCGGCAGTAAAAAGAAAACTTCTTTTCACTCCATTCCGGAAACTTTCTTTGCGGCCGAAACATTGTTGACGTCGCAATCTATCAAATTCAAAATAATGAACGTGATCGCATTATTTCCGAGTGGATTTGCTGCCCGTTTTATGGATTAGCGACTGTTAAACTGCCAATCGCTCGTCAAAGGGTTAGCTATAAAGAAAAGGTCGCAAAATTTAAAGAGACTTTTGAGCTTGTTTGAAACGTTGTTTATCAGTCAGAAAAATAAGCTGCTTCGTTTAGAACGACTTTTTTTATTGATTCAAGTACCGAAAGCGAAGCTTCGATTGTGTTACGAATTACAGTGTCAAAAGGAGTAGATGATACTGTATATTCTTGTTCGCTTGCATATATTCTCATACTCTTACTTTGTGAAACATTTGTTTTATAAATACCATCATTAAATAAAGATAGAAAAAATATCTAATAAAGACAAAATAGCAATAATAGAAGCAATTTATCTGGTGCGCGCAAGTGCAGCATCATCCAGGAAAAATTGCGGAAGGAACTTAGTAAGTAGGTTCGAAAGGAAACTTACTTAAGTATACTTTTGAACGTCGTTTCATTCCACAAGATATTTTAAGGTAAGATATTTTAAGCCTCTTTTTTTCAGACTATGTTTAAAAGACTGTTTTGAATTTCCTCTTTGTGGATAAATGTTTTCTTCCTTATTGTGTTTCCAATTTTTTTCCGGAATTAGACCTTAAAGTCTTTTTTTCCTCGACAGGAAACCTATTCTAATTTTGAAATCTGCATGGATGGAGGCTTCTGACGAAATCATCCATGGGATTCTTCTTCCTCCTCGTTCTTTTCCATTCGTTTTTTTTGTTAATATTATTGTATTTTTACCTCCATCACAGTCAAAACTTTCCTTAATTTGTTTTAATATCATTAAATAAACATGTGTTTGTGATCTTTCGAGTTTGTTCATTCCTTAACCAAGTAGCATAAGAATCAAGACGCATGAGATCGGTCTCCTCCACAGACTGATTTAAAGGAACTTTGCAGGCTCAAATCTGACCGAGATCTTCTTTAATGCAATTTCGAAAATCAGTATATTGATTGTACACTGCAAAAAATATGTGCTGCCGCCCTAAGGATTACCATAACATTTTTGGAAATAGATAATATTTTTGGCTGTGAGAAGAGAGCGACAATAAAATAGAAACTTCTTTACATACAATTCGGAAACTTGCTTTGCTGGCGAAACATTGTTGACGTCACAATCTATCAAATTCCAAATAATGTACATTATTGGATTATTTCCGAGTGGATTTGCTGGCCTATTTATGAATTAGTGACGGTTAAACTGCTAATCGCTCGTCAAAAGGGCAGCTAAAGTAAAGGTCGTAAATTTTAAAGGGATTTTTGAGCTTGTTGGAAACATTGTTTATCAGTCAGAAAAATATGCTTTAGTTTCGAAAGGCTGTTCTTACTGATTCAGGTGCTGAAAATGAAGCTTTGATTGATTTAAAAAAATTTCAAACACTAAAATGACAGAGGTTTTGATTAACATCGCTTTGAAAACCAGTAAATTAATTAAACACTACGAAAGAATTGTGATGTCGTAGTAAGGAGTTGAGTGGATTATCTTAACTGTTTTGGAAATAGTTTGTATTTATAAATGCATGCGCCCCTGCCTTTTTAGTATCTCGCCTCGCATAGGATGTAAGGAAAGATGAAGTAGTGTAATTGCCAAAAAAGGGGACATCCACATTTTGACGTTTAGTTGATTGTAAGTATATCAACATCCCCTTCTTTGAAGCAACACGAGGGCTATTTTGGGTCGGGCAGCGGCTGCTCGTCCATTAGGGCTGCAGAGCTGCAGCACCCCTGAAATTATTTTTTGAACTTGTATTTTTCGTTTTGAATCTTATTTGCTTACTTTTCCACTCTCAGAGTTCAATGACTTACAAAAATGCAAAAAAAGTAATAAAAAATTGAAAAAGTCATAAAGTGAATTCAAGCGAAGAGAAACGCAGGTCTGAGTTGCAAAATAATCCCCCCTCCTCGAAATCTGTTCACTGAGCAGAAAATCCGGAGAGAAAAGGCAACCCTTTCTCCTCTTAACTTAGTCGGGCTATGGGCTGTAGGTCAACACAGCTCTGGCTGGCACAGAGCCAACTGAACGAAAGAGAGATGCTCTTTTTAACATATTTTTCTTTTTTCCTCACTCTCACACAAGTTGCAATCGCATTGGCTGTTTATGAGTTTCGCTTTCGTGTTGCGACGATAGATTCAAGCAAATAATACTATTCTAAAACTTTCAAATTTTTAGAGCATTTCAGTAAAAAATGTATTTAATATGTTTTAGCTTAAAAATAAATTTTCTGCATATGAGTTATTCGATATTCATTTCTGAACGAGTGTTATTGAGTGAACTAGGCAAGGAGGGAAGTGTATATGTGGAGCTCCGATTATTATTATTATTTCTTCGTCAGAGAATTTTTAATTTTTGTTAGTAAAACTAATAGAAAATATCATATACTGGTTATTTACTTTCTTTGAAATTTCACATCTGGATTTGGAATTAAAAAATTTGGCCTACTTGATGATAAAGTAGCTTTTAAAATTGCATTCTCTTGATAAACATTTTTTTGCAGCCTCCTCGTTTCTCAGCTCACGAACGGCCACTGGGGAACTTTGAACTGCGGTCATATGACGAGGACGACACCTGAACTGGCGCCTACCACTCCAAACTTCCGCACCACACCAGTGGGAGGATGTTTGGCTACTAAGTATGACTTAACGTGCAACAGACCCTCGTACACGTCGTATCTTCCGTGGAATCGGGTTTCGAACCTGGTATCTTCCGGCCCCTTACCACTAGGCCACCACGGCCCTCCAGATTTTCATGAAGCTCTATATTTAACCCTTTGAACGGCAAAAATATTTCAGGTGAATGCTTTGAAAATGTCCCCTCTGTAGCTAAATGGTGAACGCAATTTGGTCGAAGAATAACTTACGGAATGTTCGAAAACCGGCTTAGTAAGTTTTCCGTCAACCTGGACCTATTCCGGATAACAACAGGGGTTAATCTTCCCCACTACCCCGACGATTGTGAAGGTCGGATAACAACAAGGGTGGGGCCAACAATAGAGGGGAACAACAATAGAAGAAAGAAGGAACTTGAAGAATATTATACGGGGCCCATTTATACTTGCCCCTTGTGTAGGTTTGCAACATTCCAACACACTTTAAGTTCAATAATTGCAGTGCAACATCCAATTATTTAAATCATTGATAAAGTTTTTGTTCACCATCATTGAACTATCCTGACGTTATTCCTCTCCCTCAAATGTTTATTCCCTCAAAAGTGACCACTCAAATTCTAATTGCCAGTGAAAACCACAAAACGACCTTGAGAAGCACCTGATCCTCTTCGTTTCTTATGAGCGAGGAGGAAAGCACTAGCGACTCTCTGCGACGACGCCGGTTTTTGAATAGTCATCGGAGAGTGACTTTCTAATTTCCAGCCGGTTGAAGGGTTAAGATATCACCGAGACTTAATTTCCCTCAGAATCATTTTTGGATTTATGTCCGTCTGTCTGTGAACACTACATCTCAGAAACGCAAACAGGTAAAAACATAAAATTCGGCATTTGGTTTTATCTCCAGAATTGCAAATCGGTATCAAATTTTGAACAAAATTCGATTTCACTGTCTGTAGGTCTGTCTTTATGTGCATATGTAGACAGAGCACTCAACAGCGCATCGAGCTACATACAAGGTCATATAAGAAAGTAAGGTACCCTATGTTTTTATTTTAAGATTTTTAAATATACAATGAAAAAAGGGAACCATATTTGAATGTGCTCCTTATGTGTACCTTATTTTCTCCACATAATCGCCTTGTTTGTTGAGGCATTTATCATACCGGTAGATCAATGAATCTAAACCTTGATAGTAGAAAGATGTGTGTTAGACGATGAAACCAATTGTTGTCTGTTTGTTTACCATCATCGCTTGAGTAAAAACTGTCGTGTTCAAAGATGTTTTGACTTAAACTTACGTCCCTCCTCCGCGGTCTAATTGGGTGTCGGGAAAGGAAAAAATTATGACGCTTTTCATGGTAAAGTTAAACGCTTATAACTCCGCACCCAAATCACATATAGAGTTGGCTTTAGTTTCATGTAACAGAGAAAGGTAGACACTGGAGATGGCAAAAAGAATTTTAGAATTTAGATTTACGGTTTAGTCACAGTCGAGTTGCAAAATTGGTGAAAATCACGAAGAATTCTGATGACGTCACAGCGACTGATGCGCGCGCACGCGCGCAGTGACCAACCTAGCTTCCCGCACTTTCTCATGCCTAATTGTCTGTCTGCTTCAGTCGCTCGCTGCAGCCAGTTGCGAAATGTATATTAACTGGATTTTCCAAATTTTGTTTCGTAGAAATATCTAGAAACTGCCAAAATGAGTCAGCGAAGTGATTTGTTGAAGCGGAGCTCAACGTCAAATAACTGAGGAAGAGAAGAACGAGAAGAAAGAACAAGCAAAGCGGTTGCGGAAAGAACGAGCAAATCGATATTATGAGAAGAGTAAAGAAATTGTATCCAATAATAATAACATGAATAAACATATTACATTTGAAAACAAGAATTTTTTCGCGAAAAAAACCTAACGAAAATCACGAATCAGTCACATAAATTGAGAGTTACAAACAGCTACACCAGTCGCATAATCTCAGAGTCACAAAGAGTTACTTCAGTCACATAGAGCTACCTTTGTCACAGAAAGTCACAGTTAAGTAAGGTAAGTAAGTTTACGCCCCTCAATACCAGCGACAGTTTCGCAGAGACAGCCTGCCGTCGAATTTTTTTTAAGCTTCGGGAGTAAACGAAAGTCACATGGAGCCAAATCAGGACTATAGAAAGAATGCGGCAGAATTTTTCAGTGCCAGGAATTCAAAAGATTTCGCGTGACCCCCTCCCCCCACACACAAAACGAAATATTGACCGCACTTTTCCTTAGATCAATCTCTCAGTTGGTTCACCATTTTAAATTTATGCCAAATGCGTACGCAATAATTGTTCTAGACAGAATAAATAATATAAGAACTTTAACTCCTATGAAACACTATCGCGTTTTTTCCATGAAATGTATTGCGTATAAGATACAAGCAATACATTTCATGGGAAAAAATTGGGAACCTGACTTTCTCAATTTTTTCGTATAAAAATCTGGTATATGGTCTTGGCACCAAAATTATAATAATTTTCGTTCCTAAATGCTTAATTATACATTCCCGTTTGGTTCTATTACCTTTGGCAGCATAGTTGGTTTCTGGGAAGATGAGTTTGGAATTCAAGTTTATTGTAATTACAATAGTTTGAGGATTTACGTAGAAACGAGCTGCATTTAGAAATCGACTTGGATATCGTTTAAAGTTGCTTTCATACATTATACATGTTTGAATTGTATTTATTTTGCAAGTTTATTATCGTTGCTATGATCTATGCATAATTTTCTTATTATCAATAGCGATGTTTGGAATTAAATTTAGTTACATTATTTAATTTTCAGAAATTTTCTTACAGGCTGTTTCTTAACTATCTAATTTATTGGGGAAAAAATTCAGAAGTTCGTGGGTTTCCGGGAGGTTTCATGATTGGAGTTTAGATAACCGAACAGAAGAAGTTTATTCTATACCAAATTACAGTTAACTTAAAGAAAAAAATAAATCCTGAAAGATTAAAAGGCCCAAAGGCACATAAAAAAGCGACTCTTTTCCTACTATCACAGAAACGAGGAAAAAAAGTAAGTAAGAAACAGAAGATACTGGAAGATTTGGAAAACCGAAAAAAATAGGTATTGATTTAGATCTCAGCTGAAATAAATTCTTGCGTTCTTTCTGAAATTTTAAAACTTTAGAGGAACGGATTCAACAGTAAATACAGGAGGATCCCGGAAATTCGAACTAATTGCCGTAACTGAGTTTATTAGCTAGAACATTTTTGCATTTTGACTTATGCTATGGGGCGACTTCTCATCATTTTTTCTAATGAAAAGAGAAATGGATTCCAAAAACTGAACAGGAGACTTGCACTCGACATGTTCATGTAAACATGAATTAATTTCATTCCATTTCAAAAGAAAAAGTTGAATTTAAAGTTTAAAAATTAAAGGAATGTGAGAGTATTGATAACACAGAATAATTCTTTGATAATATTCTGAAAAATTAAATGATTAACAGGGAAAAAATGATTGCAAATTTCCTAAGATAAAGAGGAAAATATTTCTCCGGGATAGGAAAATACTGCTTTCATGCCATGTGTTTTATAATTGAGAAAATTAAATATTATCTATATATTAATACGTGAAGAAAAAGCTTTGTACTCCTTTTTAAGCACATTGCCCGCACGTAGGAGTGTGAGATTTGGCATAGTTAAAGTTCATATGGAGAAGGAGTGCAGAAAGATAAAATTTATGCATAATATGTGTTACAAATACATTAAATTAAATAAAATAAAACATTCATTGTTTACATTCATACACTGTAAAAAATTAGCGGAGTGAATTTGGTGTGAATGCGGAGTGGATGATTTGTAATTGATTTAATCGCCCCGCAGTGAAATCCACTCCAAGAGGGAGTTTATTTAGATTATTTATAAAAATAAATTCTTCGGAGTAAAATACAAACTGCGGATGATTTAAATCTGTCAATGTCAATTACATATTAGTCTGGTCAAACAGTCGCACAGAGTAGAGATTGTCTCTAAGGAATTTATATATAGTATGTATTACTAATACATTAAATGAAATGAAATAAAACATTCATTGTTTATATTCATACTGAATGTCAGACACATAAAAAATCTGGGGTCAACAGTCGGACAACATTTATTTTTTTAACCGCCCGGTTTTTATTGTTTCAATGAAAAATATATAAAAAATACGAAGCATGTATTCTTTATTTCATTTTTTGTATTAATTTTTTATTTAAATATTATATAATTTTAAAAAGATAGGCAAATTAACTGGGTAGCCTTGGCGAAACCTGGCCAGTATATCAATAAAAAACCCCCAAGGAAATGTGAAAAAACGTGTTATTGTTTTTTAAATAGCCAATCTATACCTCATTTTTCTATCGTTCGTATTTTTCAAATAATTCGAAAATTACTGCATAATGACGTATTTGTACACGCTCGCAGCTGACGTGATAGAAAGAAATTTTAAAAAAATTATATGCAAGGATTATAGAGGTATACTCTTTGACAAAAGAACGTCAATGACTTTCAAACTTAAAAATTAAATGAATTACGGTCGAATTTCGACCGCTGAGCGACCTCTAGTTTCAATAAAAATATGACAATATAATAAATATTTCATAACTTTGAACCCGTATTACTTTGAAAAATGGAGCAGTTTCCGGTAATTTCAGCTAAGAAAAAATATTATCGCGTGACTGATCGCAAAATTATAATTTGACTCTTTAAAGTGAAGGGCAACATAATCTAGTTTTCCTTCAGATTTTTAAAAGCTTATTATTTTTTATCATGTAAATATTTGTACACAAACACGTCAAAATTCTAAGCTAATCACAAAGACTAGGCATTTTATTTTCTGATAATTTACTCAAAAGCAGTCGTTACGTTTCACAAGTAAGCAATTTTTCATTGTAAATGTTCATTTTTATGTAAAAATGATTAGAATTTGAAACTGTTAATGCAACTTTTACATGAAAGTCATGTATTTCAATTTAAATTCAGATAGGCGAGTCTAAAAATATAAAATAAGCTTGAATATTAATTATTTAACTGATTATTAGAGACCATTGATTAGAGACTGATTAATATATTAGACAGAAATAAAAAAAATCCTTTAAAAACAAATGGTTGAAACCTTGAAGTTGGTACATACTCTTAAAATGGTGCCAAGTCGCCAAAGTTAATGCAAGTATTACTTTCGCGACTTAGCACCAATGAAGCGCGGCAGTCAATGTCTTGCTTTGGCTATTTGGCGGCGTTTTAAGGATGTGTACCAAATTCTAGATTTCAACCAAACAAATACGTTACAAGGCAGAAGGTATTTACTATCTTTGTAAGTTATCGTCTTATTACGAAGTGATAAATATGCACATCATTTGGCGACTTTAAACTGCGTTATTTCTGAAACTTTCTTCTGATGCTTTTTCTTAAGCCATTTTTTCTTGGCTGTTTCTTTGAAGTCTATTTCTACCAATTTTATCCCTTGTTTATAAAAGAATATGTTTTGGATAGTGATTCTCCTGGTCAGAGCCTATTAGTTTTGAAAAATACTGGGTTGAAATCTAGAATTTGGTACACACTCTTAAAACGCTGCCAAATCGCCAAAGCAAGACGTTGACCTCTGCATATCATTGGAGCCAAGTCGCCAAAGCTGTATGCAAGTATTACCTGTATTAGCTTTGGCGACTTGGCGCCATTTTAAGAGTGTGTACCAACTTCTAGATTTCAACCAAATACTGAAAATGATACGGAAATTCTAGCAAACAAATTATTGTTTTAAATAAATAAGACAAATATTTAATGTTTGTCGAAGTTGTCAATGAGAAATCATTCAAGTTCATGTTAAACATTAAAAATAATGGTCAAATATTAAAAAATATCAGTCAAATGCTAATATTAGAATTAATCGTGTTTAAGCTTTTGCCGGCTAAGTCTGTATCGTGGTTGTGACGCGGGTCCAAGATGACCATGTTCATGGGTTCGATGCCCTATCAAGTAGGTGAGGTAAAAGTTAAGAAAACGGTGTTGTCCAGTATCCAGGCTTGCCATAAGCGCGCCAATCGTTAAGAATCTCGCCAAACATGAATGATAAAAAAATTTAAACATTATCACATTTGAAGAATAGACGCCAAAACGAAATTTCTGTTTGACGAAGTCAAGGTGTCGATGGTATATTGAGTTGCCAAGAAACGTCAGCATCCATATCCTGTGGATTGTGAGCATTTAAAAAATCCTTGAGTAATAATTCTCATGTAGTAATCTCTAAAATTAAAGTCACGGAGGATCTTTTGCATCGTAAAGCGCTATTGGATGAAATCAGGCAATGATAGATAAAGATGTCAGAAAATTAATGACTGTCAGTATCGAGAAAGGTTTGCCTTACGGTTTGGAACTTATTTTGGTTGAAATCTAGAAGTTGGTACAGAGTCTTAAAACGCCGCCAGCTCGTCAAAGCAAGACCTTGACCGCTGCACTTCATTGACACCGAGTCGCCAATGCTAATGTAAGTAATACATGCATTACCTTTGGAGACTTGGAATCATTTTAAGAGTGTGTACCAACTTATAGATTTCAACCCTTATTTTTGGATACGGGAGTCAAGGATATGCAAAGTCGTCAATGCGAAAAAACAAGATGGCTGATAATATAAACAACCTATTCAGCTTCATTGTTTGGACTATTAAATACACTACACGATCTCCACCGTACAAGAGAGTAGATTTTAAACTGTTTACATCATGCGATAACCGTATACATAAAAAATATTTCCAATTTATCACATGCAAGTTATTCTTATTGCAGAGTAGGATACAGCTTTGATATACATATTGGCGTTACTGGCGATAATTTTGTTTTGGCGACTTTTTTCAACAGATTCAATGTAGGACCTCAATGGCGATATTTTGTTTTGGCGACTTAACGATACGATGTTCGGTTAGGCGACAAAAAGTCAAAAGAAATCTTGTATTGACAAAAGTCAATACAAGATTATCGCCAGTGATGCTGTATATCATAGCTGTTTCTCAGAGTAGAAATAAAAGTCACCAATTTATTTTCCTTAGTTAAAGTTTTGTAACATTTTATTTAGTTTTCTGCAAAAATCGATCACTGTTCAAAAACTCAAGGATTGTGCAATACGTACTCAACAATCGATACCACATAAGGCTCGCTCACCGTTTGCCGAAAATCTTTCTTTTAACCCCTTGCCATACGATTTTATTTAACCTCTTAATTAGATGCCACCACCCATTTGGACTATTTTTTATTATTTCAGTTTATTTTAGATGGAGAAGGATACCTGAGACATTTAAGCGTGTCCAGGGGATTTTTGTATTTAAAATTGTTACGTTGACTTAAATACGTATTTAAATAGTAAAAATTCTGCAATTTTCGATGAACGTGTCAGAGACGTCATTGTATGTTAAGGGGTTAACCCTCTGAATGCATAATTTTTTTGAGTTACTATTTAGATGCAACGTCTGAAAACATGTTCAAATACCGTTGAACAAAGAGAAGTGTTATTTACATGCAGGGCTTTATTAGTATAATAATATTCAACGTTTTAAAAGCACTAAGTAAACCTTTTAGCTTGCAAAAATCGCAAGATGCAGCAAAAAATTTACTTGCTTCCAACCCGCGAAAATCGCGGGATATGTGGTGCATGAATTATCTTTTTTTTCTGTAATCGCTATTTAGATGCAAAGTTTGAAAGCATGTTCAAATACCGTTGAGCCAGGCCAGCTGTTACTTATATGCACATCTTTATTACTACAATATGATACAACGCTATAAAAGTAATAAGTAAACGAATTAGTTTGAGAAAATCGCAGGATGCAGCAGAAAATTGACTTGCTTCCAACCAGCGGAAATCGCGGGATACGCAATTAGAGGGTTAATTGTAATTTTTTTTTAATTTTCTCACATTAAATTTGGGACTAAGCGAAAACACTAGTTAAGCTACCGATGTAAAATGCTTCACCAGTTTTTATTCATATTTGATTATGTTAGCTGAGAAATATTTAAAAAAAATCAGTTTAATTATTTTTTCCAAAATTAATTTTGACTGGTCATGCAGACATTCAAAATTATTTTTGCCAAAATTAATTTTGACTAGTCATGCAGACATTCAATATTGTATATAACAGGTATAAATGTACAGGTACATTAATAATGCCCATTATGGTACGACTTGTTTGCGATTTTAAAACAAATGTCACTTTATGACACAACTGTAAAGTGAGTTTATTATAAAGCACTTAGAAACAGACCTGCAGACTTTTAGACGTCTAAAAGTCTGCAGGTCTTTAGACCACTACGGAGACGTCTCTCCGTAGTGGTCTAATGGTGTGTCGGAAAAGGAAAAAATTATGACGTATATAGCTCCGCAACCAAATACCACAGAGAGTTGGTTTTAGTTTCATTTAACAGAGAAAGGCTGACATTGAAGATTTCAAAAAGAATTTTAGAATTTGGTATTATGGTGTAGTCACAGTCGAGCTGCAAAGTTGGTGAAAATCACGAAGACTTTTACTGACGTCACAGCGACTGATACGCCCGCACGCATCGGTTGTGAGTGATATATTAACTCGATTTTAACAGATTAATAATTCATTTCAGATTAATTAATTAATTAATTCAAATTAATTCATTTAACAGAGAAAGGTCATAGAGCATAGGTCAAAGTTACATAAAGCTACTTTAATCACAGAAAGACACAGTTGAGTAATCGATTAATTAACTGTCCTTAATTAATTATTATTAACAATCGTTGATTTAATTTAGTTGTCCTTTCCATCGATTTAATTGAGTTCAGTTGGTTTTAGTTTCATTTAACAGAGAATGGTCATAGGTCAAAGTCACATTGAGCTACTTTAGTGATATAGAACAACTTTAGTCACATAAAGTCACAGTTAAGTAAGGCACGTCAGTCTACGCCTTTCAATCCCAGCGGCCGTTTCGCAGAGACAGCCTCCCGTCGAATTTTTGTCTGATTTTTCACTAGATAATCTAATTTAACATATCTTGAATGTAAAGTTTACGAATCAATTAAACACTCAAATCAATTTGTGTCACCATAATATGACCAATACAGTCGCACAATTTGATTTCATAAGAAATCTAAGGATTAATTAGTAACTGATTCGTGTTATGGATCTTATTTATGATGACTTTTTCAAATCAGAAACCGCAGGTGAACTATTTTTGGACATAGTCAAAGTCTTCGATAAAATTTAACACAATCCCTTAGTATCCAAGCTCATGTAACTTGGGTTTCTGGATCAATAGTTCCAAAATATTCGCTTGTACCTTAATTTCCATAATTTTACGAGTTCAAGGAATCATTTCTCTCGTCTCCCCCTCAATATATCGGTAGCAGCAATCTTCAGGGGGGTGGGAGAATAATATTATGGCAAAAGTTTTTAATCTGTATGTCAAAGACAAGCAAATGCAAGACAACACAATAGCATTTAGAAATATTTATCCAAGACATCGGAAATATTACTTAACATTTTAATTCACTTAATCTTCAAAATGCTGCATAATTATGCCGTAGGCTCCTTTTGCTCCTACTAGCAGAGTACTACTATTCAGAAAGTATTCTAATATCTATATATAAAAAACGCTAACGTGCGTGGCACAGAATAGAGGTTAATTTCTCCTTAACCGATGGCAACGATCGGCTTGTATACAAAACAAAACCGGTAGCCTCGTCCATGTTAGGCATAACATTACAGGCACAGCTTGTAAGTATAGGTTGAAATCTAGAAGTTGGTACACGCATTTAAAATGCTGCGAAGTCGCCAAAGCTAATGCATGCATTACTTTCAATAGCTTTGGAGACTTGGCGTCAATGAAGTGCAGCGGTCAAGTTATTACTTTGGCGATTTGGCGGCATTTTAAGATTGTGTTCCAACTTCTAGATTTCAACCCAAGTATATTCGTTCGGGCGTAAAATAACTTTATCTCGAAAGAAAAAATGCGTATAAGACATAGAGTTCACAGTATTTCTTACAATATAATAAAACTTTGGATGAAATTATTCAAAAGAGATCCGTTAGAAA
>BGPR01005331.1:38633-95386 GCA_013235015.1 Araneus ventricosus
TTAAGTCAGGGAAGGGAAAATCGTGTTAATTCTCAATTGAGGTGAACATCGTGGTACTTACTATTATGAACTCTGTATATTGGGTACTTTTCCGTTATGCGCACATCAATCGGCGTCTTTTTCTGTCTTGGCGAATTTTCTTGAAGCGCTGAATCGCCAGCTTGGTTCAACTCTTTCTTGGCGATAGTTGACGTGCGCTGTATTTGAAGCGTCAGGAGCCAGAATGCGCCAATTTGGCCGAAAATACATGGTGTGCGTTTAACGGAACGCAGAAGTTCTTCTTGAGATTAGCTAGTATTTGTGTATAGAATCTTTTTACTTTATTATGATTTTTATAATAAAAAATATGTTCTTTAGATGATCGATAATTCAGAAAATCCAAACGCTTTGGCGAATGAAGCAGTATTAAGTCAAGCGAAAGAAATACTAGACAGACTGATAACAGCAGTGGACATCCTTGTGGATAATGTTCCTAAAACTGACAACATCGAGGATGCCCTCGCAAAATTTGATGACGTATTACTGGAGGAAGGGAATAGCTCCTTTTCAGATGTTCACATGATCCATTGCCAGTGTCAATCACCGGAAGACTTACCGGGACTGGATGATGAAAGTATGGAAATGAACGAGGAAGATGCTGAATATGAACATGATGCCTTTTATTATGAAATGTTGGATGGGGCTAACAACTCGCAGGACCTTCAGCAACAGGTAACTTCTTGAAATCTTGAATTATGTACAAACGCTTCGCCAAGATATGCCAACTCACTCCACCTCCAACACGACTACATTAAAAACCATCTTGTTTTTTTTTTTGCGATTAGGCAACTGGACATACCCGGGTGAAACGGGAATATAAGATTTCAACCTTTTATTGCAATTTACACAGATTTATGATTATTATTTTTGCATTCATTTCCTTGGCGGATTTCTAACTATACAGATCTGACCGTTTCCAGTACCTAAAAGTGTTACGAAAGGACACGGGTGATGGTACAATTCCATAGTCCCTTCTCCTCACAGTATCTGATTGGAATTCCATTTGCAGTGACAATAAATTAATCTTAGTATCATTCGACAAACTTAGTTTTTGCAGGAAACAAATGTAAATACCCTTAAAAAAGGCATTTTTAAGTAGCTTGATAGTATTAAAAGTGTCGTATTGAATTCTAAACCCGTTACATCACAAATTAGATAATGGGATGGACGGCAGAAATGCCGTTCTCGCATCCTATCATCGATCAAAATTACAAAAAAGACGGTCGAAATAGCCGTGGAATTGTTTCGAAACGGGACAATAGTCCAGTCAAACCAAATCAAATAGCGTAGCATAATTTCCTCACTATAATATAGTTTTTTTACCAAAACTATGTAAAATACACTTTAAAATTTCTTATCAAAACTATATAAAACTTTATTAAAACTAAAGCATTTTGAGATTATAAAACTGCGCCAAACTCAGTTCTATTTTTAAGATGGATGGTGACTCTTAGACTACTAAGATTTTTCTTTTGTTCCTAGACTTGTTTCAACGTATTCTAATTCCTAACGGATATTCTAACGAAAATCCATTGCTGTTCCTAATACAGGGTGAACAAAAAGTCCATAGAAACTTTAAAAATTCATAAAATCCTGAAGAATAACCGAAATAAAAAACAGGAATTTTTTTTGGAATTTTTTAGGTCACGGGAATTTTTTTTAAGACAAGAAAAAAATAACTCAAAAACAGCCGATAGATGGCGCTGGTACAAGCGACTTCGGTGGAAATATGCAAATGAGATGATTATAAGAACTTGCGCTCCTAATACACAACCACAACAAGTGAATATGGGTACTGAGTTCGAAGGAAAAAGCTTTGTTGGTGTAGTTGTTTTGCGTGAACCAGGAATCAGTGACCATTGCATGCTGCACTCTGCCGTTTCTGGATTTTTGACTCGCCTTTAGTCATAGAGGTCATAGCTCTATCCTTAAATGTGTTATTCCCTGTGGTGGCGGGCATATGGAACAGATACTGCTGTAATAAACAATTTGGAGGCATTCTGTTCGTTATATGCGTATATTTTCTTCGACCGGTGTACGTCAGCGCCACCTATCGGCTGTTTTTTGAGTTATTTTTTCATGTCTTAAAGCAATTCTCGTGACCTAGCGATGCTAACCCTGCAAACCGTTTTTTATTTCGGTTATTTTTCCTGTTTTCACGAATGTTTAAAGTTCCAACGGAATTTTTGTTCACCCTGTACTTCTTTATAGTAGATTATTTTAGCTGAATAAGTAATACTGCTACTGCTTGCATTTGTTAAGTTTATTCGTTTACTGAGGGGAAAGTTAAAATTTCGATAATTTTTAATTAGTGAAAACTGTAATTAAAATGTTAAACATCCTTTTCTTAGTGAGCTTCTAAAACCCAAGAAGTAATTACATGATCTAGGTAGGTGCGTCGTTTGGTAGCTCTAGGTCCAAAGATCTGTTTTGAATGATTTTCATGTCACGCAATTTATATTATATTTATCCAGAAATTGCGGTAACGCTCACATGGTTTGGTTTGGCTACGTGCCAAGGAGATTCAGACTGTGTGTTTATGTCAAATTATCATATACAGGGGATAAATGGGCATTATTGCTATTTGACTGTTTATTTTATTTTTTCAACCGAGTTTAGCAATTTTCATTTTTTATTTTATGTTGATTCGTCGGATTGAATTATGGTATGTCCTTCGTTTTCTTTATTTTTATTTAATTCATGTACACAGAACTATTTAGAATAGTTCAGTTTTTGATAAAAGGTCTCTTTCTTTTTCATACTGTATTTTGGACAAGATATATATTTTATATTTAATGTTTTTTTCCTTAACCGTTTGCTACTGAAATGCTCCTTTTACTTAAAGATTTGTATTCTTCAATTCATATTTTTTAAATTTTGTATTTCTTTTTGTAGATTCTGCATTATTTTTACTCGAACAAAACGAAAATTGGTGTAGATTGATTCATCAGTTCTGTTTTTCATGCTTTTTTTTATTTCTTAAGCACTCTGGCAATATGCATGAGATCTTCTTCAACAACTTTCGTTAGTGAATCTGTGACAATCAGATCCGAGAGATTGTTGGCAATAGAAAAGCCCATCTTAGTCGGGCACAAATCTTCTAGTTTATAGATAGTATTCCAACCAACAAACATTGTCGCGTCGGAAAAAAAATCGGAAGAAGGTAGAACAAATTTCCTGATATTAAAATTATTCAGACTTATCTCTAGTAATTTATCGTGTTTTCATTAAGTTCTTTATTAAGCCGTGCCCAGGTTCGACTTATCTTAAATCCTTCAACAATTCGATACCACCACTAACTACATTTCGCAACCTCGCTGACGGAAGCGAATCTGTTTAAAATATCCGTTTGACGGTTTTCCATCTCCTTGATGGCTGAAGCGTGAGGCGGAGGAAATGAGTTTGGGGCGCACTTGTGAGGAGGGAAATTTTTCATCCTCCTCATTCATCAATTTTGACACCACTCTGCACGAGAATCGGAGATGGTCGCCTTTGAATGCCTTTCGACACGAGAATGGTTCGAGAATCTTCCCGAAATGTTTCCGCCAAAAGAAATTTTAGTCAAAGTCGCCTTTGGAATTTTAAGATGGGCTTCGTGAAGGATTATGTCTGTAACTTCCAATTCCTTAGGTCGAGTGGAAGAGTATGACTTAGTTTATTTATTTATTTAAAGAAAAGCACACTACAGAGAAAACTCCATTTACAGAGTGCTGACAAACACACAAAGAACAAAAGTCACAATGAGTAAATAAAAAGAATATGCCTTAGAAAGCAGAAAGTAGAACACAGAGAATACATAAAATCATGAAACTTATGCAAACGTATATATAATTAAAAACGAAAACATATAATCACAAAAACTTTAAGACACACTATGACACCAAAAGCCGTATTTTTTTTTTTAAATTTAAAGTTTATTTCCGGCAGTTTGTTGGCTTTAGAGGACTATGCGCCAAGGTATTCGTATTGACCTTAATGTATTCGGTTAAAGATTAGCTACTTGAACTAATTTTTACTATTCAGTTACTTGAAATATTTTTTTTTTGTATTTTATTTGGATATTGAGAATGGGTGTCCAAGCTAAAAGTTTTCAATAGTAATTGCTTATAATTACAGAACTAATCATTAGCATTTAAAAATATTTGTTTCAATAAAAAGAATATCTCACTAAATTTTTCTCACTACAGTTCGATCTGTGCATGTTTCATTGCTCGACAAATGTCTAAATGGGAATCGAGTTCTAGTCAAGTGTTTCGTAGCATATCAGGAGTCATTAAACGAATTGCTTGAAAGATGTGCATATTCAACTCATCCACGGTCTCAAATTTTTGTTGTTAGATAAGGCATTCAATGAATCTCCAGGAAAACAAGTCTAATGAATTCACATCCAGGTACATTGGTGGCCAGGCAATTAGGCCCCTTCTTCCGATCCAAAGTTTTAGAAATGTCTCATTCAAAAACGCTGTAATTCATTGACTGACCGAGTAAAGGGATTTCTGGGATTTTCAGCTGTAAAGGCTATCACTCCCTATTCATTCCAAAGTTCTTTTCAGACCGCTTCAAGAAAACAAATGAAAATAGTCATTCAGAAGACGGACTAAACTATTGCCGATCAGTTTCGGTCAAGACAAAAAAATGGCGCTGTACTAGAGCAAAGCCTCTATCTTCTTTTTCAAAAACGTGATAACATCTTCATGATAGTGCGGTGGACCACCGTCCTGTTGGAACAAGAAACCTGATGGAATTAGCGGAAAAACTAAGTTTTCTATCATATCAAGATAAGAGTGTCCCGTAACTGGGCACTCTCCATGATTTTCGCTTTATCGCCAATTTCTGACTATTGGTCGCATGCGCGGCTGAACCGTCTGTACTCAAAAAATCTTGGTGGGGATTCAAATCCACGGAGGAGTAATCTATTGTATTCTAATGTGTAGTTCGGTAATCGTAGGCACTTTTGGATATTTCACTCGGACACCCGGTATATTTCTGTTGAAGAGTTGGAAAATTTACTTGCTTAGAAAAATGGGCTAATATTATCACTTCTATAAGATTTTGAAAGGAAATCTGCAGTGCTGCTGGTGATGATTTGAGTTCCACTTGATACAGCATATCATCATTCTTTGTGCACATGGTAGTACATCAGAAATTCCATTTGGTTGAAATCCACTACTTGGTACCCTTGGCGCCAACGAATGCCAAGTCGCCAATATCAGAAAGAAAGATGGCCACTCAGGTAAACATAGTTAAATATTGTAGTCAATTAGTAGATAACGGGTATAACTGAGGATTAACTGCTTAAAGTTCAAGCGAACTTTCAATTTGGAAAACTTCAGAGATTATGTTCGCTCTATTTACCATATCATATACCTTTACAGATATCTTCCTTTTTAGCATTAGTAACTTGGCATCCATTGGAAATGTTAACTAGTGGATTTCAAACAGATGAATTTTTGGTATACAACCTTCTTTTGCCTTCTGAGTGATGCTTTCTTGTTAACGCAATGTGTCAAGGATTTGTGATAAAGTTGAAGTGTGGCATCGATTATTGGTAAAAGCGATCTTGGAGCATCTATATATATCTAAGGTTGAAGTCTGACTTTAACTCCAGTATATCGAGTAAGGTTCCCGTTCTGAAGGACTTTCAGGGGAAACTAACCCACCATTGTGTTTCGCCTGGAGAAAAACCAAGAAACTTCTAGCAGCGAACATTATCGCAGCGAGCAATTCACTTGTATGCTTATCGGTGTACCAGCCAACGTGTTGGTTAACACGTTGGCTGCAGCTGTGAATTGCTTGTGATTCACACCTGTTATCGAATTAGATGACCCCTTCTATGTTATAGTTAAAAGATAACAGAGAAAGAGTCATCTAGACGGTCCGAATCTCAGGCGTCAGACGTGGCAGCGAACGAGTTAAAGTGTATAAACAGAGGATAGAATCCATATTTTTTTTAACCTATTCATGTTCCCCAGACTTGACATGCCTTAATCCACTATAGACATTTCATTGCTTCTCACTCAAAAAAGTACATTTATAATTTTGCCTCGCGGTAACACGTTTTAGGCCGTGTTCAGAAGAAAATATCCTCATTAATTAAACATTAATCGCCACCCATTAACATTTGTATAACCCATATCCAACAATATCCCTGACAGCGAAAGACGGGAATGAGTAGTTTGTGTTAATGCCCAATATGGAAATATTACTGGTGCCCAGGATGCCTACACTTCTTTGTGCCTCAACCTCTATGGCACCCCCCGTTCTCCTTGTATGTACCCAAATTAGGATGTCACGTATAATCGCGTGGTCAAAAAGACTTGCTCTTGTGTTATGCAAACAAAAGTTCTGGTTGCCATTCGCAAAAATCCTTTGCAAGCACACAAAATTATCTTTCTCAATGGCTAATTGTTAACCCTTTATTTAACCGAATTAACTTACCAGCAACTTTTCAATTTTATTTTGGCATCATTAGGCAAGTTTTAATGCAGAATAAGCCCAGGAAAGATGAATCAACTTTTTTAATAAAATAAAATAATTTAATTAATTTGATTAATAATTTAAAAAATTAATTTTTTTCTTCATCTGCCATCTACTGCTAGCTGCCAGAACTACATTCCTCGTATGCATGTGAACACTCTCAGGAAAAACGGTCAAATTACGAAGATATAAGTGTGATTAAAGTAGTACTTTTTAGTACCGTCGGGAAATCAAGGGTTAAAGTGATAAGAACAGGAGGAAGCCCCCCAAAAAAAGAAATGTCAAAATATCAATTTATACTACAATACACCAGTTATCACCTCTGATGCATTCGAATTTCCTTCCTAAGAGCATACATCCTGACAAGCATTTTTGCAAGTGCCGGTCCTTGTATTCACAGACACACTTAAATACGCGGCCCGTTTTTTTTCAACCTCCGATCGAGCCACTAAATAAGCAGACAAGGGGTATGAGCGGTGGGCGCCTGCGCATGTCTCAATCTTATGGTTAGAGACTACTGTCGACAACTACTACTACCTCAACTACTGTCGACGACAGCTGGCCAGTTTGAGCTGAGCTGTGGGCACGTAAACATGGCTGGTAGAACTGATGCTCCCGCCGAGTGCGAATTGCGTAGTGTTGTTTGCTTTCTTCTCGTAGAAGGTTGGTTTGTAGAAAGCGATAAATGCAGCTGTTTCTTGTCAGACATTATGACGACTGCCAAGACTCATTCTGGCTTCCGGCGTTCTCTTCATTCAATGACAACGCCTTCCTCACAGTGTTTTTGTAACCCAGCAGCCTCCGGAGTAGTTTAAATGGGACGTGTCTGATCACCCGGCGTTTAGACCCGACTTAGCGACGAGTTATTTTCATCTCTTCCCTGAATTGAAGAACAGGCTAGGAGGTCAAAGCTTCCAGAAAAATGAGGTGAATCAAATCAGCGTTAAGGCCCATCTCACATCACTGGCGCCAACGTACTTCGAAGAGGGGATCGGAAACCTGGTCCACCGCTATAAGACAAATGCCTGAATCTTCACGGCTATTATGTCGAAAACAAACCATGTTCGTAAAGGAAAGTGGAGTAAAACCGTGTAGCTAAGATGCGAATGCCTGTTGGAGTTAAAATATTCGACATAGAGATTGTCAAATTTTATTAAAGTATTCATTGTTTGTCGGAGTACAATATATCTTTCCAAAAAATTCACAGTTTCATTACTTTTTTTATCAATGTTTTTTTTTATAAATGTCAGACTACCCCGCTTTTACCCCACTAGTGGGGTAAAACAGGGTACTCATGTTAACGTTATGGTAAATTAAGAAAACTCGATTTTAAGTGGAAAAGTTGTAATCAATTTTACTTTATATGGCAATTTAAGAATATTAGTTACAAACTTCACATGTAAAGCAGTTGTCTTCTTCCTCCGCGCCACTGTGGCTTTCGTGGGCCCAGCTAAAACAGTTTTTACATTGGATTAACCCTTCTTCTTTATTTAAATTAGAAAATACATTATTAAATTATAAACAAACAACGTCTGATGTGTTTTTATAGACTTAATCGGAGGAATCAGCAATACTAACTGTCCTGGACTTACGCCACTTGGAGTACTCGGTTTTACCCCGAGTACAGAGCTTATAGAAAACGTAATAGAACCGCACAATTATTGGAATAAATCCTTATTATTTGACAGTGCATAAATCCTTAGTAAACGCATAATAATCTGAACTAAATATAGTTTTTTTTATAACTGTAATGACTTTTAAGTAAGGATAGTTTAAAATCAAACGAACATTACAGAGTTGGCGTCTTAAAACAAATAAACCTTCACAGATGCAGTGAATTCAATAGCTACAACACGCCACTATGACTGCCCCATTTCCTTGATTAGTAGAGTGCAATTAAGTATCTGTCTGATAGATAGAAAAAATTGTAGCGCAAGAAGCAAAGGTACCCGGTTTTACCCCATTCTCCACTATTTTGTTCTCTACTCTTGACTTATGTTTTTATGATCGATCGAAGGTGAAAAAAATGGCCCTCGCATTATGTTCATGTAATGCTTTTTTTCCGGACGTAAGGAAGTCCAAAAACGTCGATATTCGTCAAAATGTCAATGCTAATTTTATATTTGATGGTTATAAAGCATTCTCAATGTATCCGCTGCATACGAGAAAGTAAAAGAAATTTTAATTATTATTTATTTGTTGAATAGGCTCATAATGTGACCTTCGACGACATGGTCCGGGGCTTACTCGCTCTCCCACCCTCTCCCTATCCTGAACCAAACATCAATCCGGTTTTTGACGAAGAGAGTGACAACGACGCTTTGATCATTGTGGACGAGCCGCTCATTTCCGATGAAGTTGGTGATGGAGATGAAGAGGTGGAAGACATCGAATTCATCGAAAGGATGATGCTGTACTTCAGGGACACGGACCTGTTTATGGAGGAAGAAAATCAAGGAAGCGGTGACCACCCCTTGGATCCACCCTTAGAATGAATGAAGAAGAAGCCATCGGAAGCATATTGGATCTCAGTCGATATGTGACGATAGTAGTTGCTTATTTCAGTTCATTGCAATGATTTAAATCTGATTATGAAAATTGATTTTGTGTAAAAAGCTACTCAGATTTTCGTAATAAAGTGTGTGTACGCAGAAACAATGCATTGCAAGCTACTTTAAAGCATTAGACTCCTCATATTTAGAGTTATTTAGGTCTTGAAAGTTAGTTAAATGGGCATAAAAAGTTTTAAATAATTTAAAATATCTAATATTTAAATGAAAATTTTCTTAATTTTTTTATTAGCTATATGTAGAATGAACGTTAAAAAAACGAGTTGGCAAAGATTTTAATCATTTATATTCTACTTATCATAGAAAAGTAAAACAAAATTAGAAACATAATAATAATGAAATGTCATCCCAAACCAGCGGGAGTGGCCTCCCCAAAACTTTCCCGTATCTAACACGGGTGGAAAAAAAAGATACACCAAGCGCCAGTAACGTGTGGCATTCCCTAACACAGGTGGGGAACACGCGCCTTTTTTTTAGTCGTGCAATGGCGAAGAAACCAAATATGCAATTTCAAAAACTTTTTTTTCAACCGATTGAAACCAACATAGGATATAGATCTACAATTAAGATAAGAAGACCATAAATTAATTTTTATTTATCTAAGCCATACGATGAGACCAAGAATAAAGTTTATTCGGAACCTGTAAAGAAGTAATTAATTAGGTATTACTAGTTAGGAATGAGGTTAATAAAATAGGGGCTGTATATTAAAACTCGAAAATCATATGATATAAAAGCATATGCGTTTTTCTTTCACATGTATAGAATAGATAAACGCGTGCGGAGCCGCGGGTACAACGGCTAGTGATTCAGAAATAAATAAAAGTGAAAGAATAATCCGGTCAAGAATCCATGACCCTGTGTGGTCATGGCGCAAAACTCTGATACTGGCCTTCATCGATCGATAAATTAGCACGGTTCACTGAGCCCGTTATTTATTTTCTGCAGCAACAGTTAATTATTTTCTGCGGGATGTTATTTGCTGTTCTCGATAACCACCTCAACAGCGACCATTACTGACAACTTTTGTCAAATGACGAGAATAACACTTGAACCGGCAGGCTCCACCACACACCAAACCCTCGAGAATAATTTTTGGGTTTAATATTCGCCAGAGCCATATAATCATGGGTCTTTGGAGGAATCCGGTTACGAACGTATGACTCTTTGGTCATTACTCAAAACTGAGTCCGGCATTAAGAGACCGATGAATTAGCACTTTTCAGGAAGCCCGTTATTTTCAACTGTTATTTTCTGCGGGAGGTTCTTTGCGGTGTCTTAAAATAACCTCAACGACGACTATTACTGACCAATTTGGAAAAAATTCCTAACTATTTGAAAGAGATTGCAAGTTTTAATCCAAGACGAGTTCCAATTTGCTCCTTTCCTTCATTTCGTAGGAGAAATGATTCCGAAATCAATAAAAGTGAAAGAAGAATTCGCGAATAATAAGCACTAAACCAAACTCGTCGGTATTAAGTCCGTCGGATCGATGAAGTAAACAGTCGGTAAAGGTCCCGGAAAATCGATTCGGGATTATGGAGAGCGAAAAAGGAAGCAATTGCAGAAACAATAAATAGCGTAAAGCGAGATGGAGATTAAATGATATCGCAGCCTTATTTTTTACCATTAATTAAGCTTGTGATCCTCAATGTTCTGTGTTACATTTAATGATGTCCTGTGTTACCTTTAATGACGTTCTGGGTTTCATTTAATGGGTAATAGCCAGAAACATGATAGCATTTTACTATTGTTGGAAAAATATACGATTTTATAAAATTATAATTAAATAAATTCCGAAGTACATTCAATCGTTGTATAACACTGTTAACTTGCCCTCTGCTAATGGAAACCGAAATAAACGGAACTAAAATACTTCTTACTTTCGTATGCAAAGTACACCAAGAGATATAACTTAATCGTCAAAAAATGTGAATTTCCATATTTGGAACTTGTTCGAGTCCGAAAAACACATTTTTTGAATTGTAACTTTTTGTCTGTGCGCATTCACGATAATGATGAGACGATAACTCATCAGCGTAAAGAACGAGAAGAATGGTAGGCTATTAGCATTAAAATTGCAGATCTGATCAGACTTTGGAAGAAATCTATCAACGGGTTGAATATCTGTTGAAATATCTGCTTGTTCATACTTGAGCTTGCTAACTCAAAAGTAGTATAAGCAAGATAAATGAAATGTGGTATGTGGACATCAAGACAAAATTTTATAAATTTTTTGTGCAGTCGGCGAAAACGAAGAAGTTCAAAATACCTACAGGATGGTCTTCACTATAATATGAAGGGTAACCGGTCAGAATAGCCCAAGCCAGAAGAGCCCGACAAAATAGCTCAAAACAAAATAGACCCAACAAAATAGCCCAAAACAAAATAGACCCAACGAAATAATGTTCTTTAATGTCATTCAGTATTTGAATCTGGGTTATTTTGTCTTGAGCTATTTTGTCGGGGCTATTTCGGCACAGGCTACTTTGTCTTGGGCTATTTTGTCAGGGGTCTTATGGCTTGGGCTATTTTGACAGGGGTCTTATGGCTTGGGTTATTTTGGCGGGGTACCATTACGAAGCTAAATGCTTAACGTTCAGTATTGAGTGAATATACGAGAAAGACTACTATGTTTTAGGTTTGGTTTGCTTGGGATTTAATGACCGCATAGCCTATATATAGGTAATACTGCACGAAACAAGCATTTATTCTTTTCTTAGGTTAATTCGGTGAAAATATTATTCCTGGACGTTTAAAAAAGTATCAAAGTAAAATAAGATAAATTACTCACAAACGAGTTAGTATTTAAGTCATAAAAGAAATGGCAAAATTCCAAGTTAGTGTAAATAAGGGGAAAAATCCGCTAGATTTTAAAAAGGTAAAGAGATGAACATGTGGGTCTCTTCTAAGCAACCAAGAAAGTTGAGGGAACAATGTTGCCGCTGGTTACAATCACGACAACGGAAACATAAGTCTGTGCTATATGTGGGACGTCCAAATTCTTTAAGGCGTTTTAAGTGTAAACATTTTATAGCAACACACTTTTGTAAACGTACTGTTGCAATTTTTGCGTCGTATTATACTTAAACGGTGTTTTCTTTAGAGCCGTGTTGGAGTGAAGGGGATGAATTTTTATATAACATGTAGCCAAAAATAATTGAAAGCAGGCCGTTTAATAAAAGAACACTTTTTCGTTTTATTTTCCTGATGAAATCAAATGATTTGTAGTGAAATTATAGTTTAATATCGCCGCAGTATACGCAATCCCTGTATACTATGCTTTTTGAAGTGTGGAAAATCCTTGCACAAAGCGACGTACTCCAACGTAACAACATGAAAACAATAAAAAAATCACCAATAATAAATTCTAAAAAATTTAACATAAAAATTATCTTATTTAAAATTACGAAAAAACCTCGAAAATAGCGGAATGTAATAATTGCTTTCAAATTTATAAACATCTCGTTTGGAATTAAGCAAATCCCTGTGTAGTATGTTGAGTAATAGCAGTTTCATGTATTATATACCGTATGTGCCAAGTGATTTTTTTAAATATAGAATAAACTCCAAGATAATGCAGAAGAAAATTCGTAGAATGAAGATATCTTGACAGAAAAGGAAACACTCTTGTTTGATGATGCTTAGTACTAATGATAGTAGAGAAACCATCGCGTATTTTTAGTAGGGGCCAATGAGAACACACCACATATATTTTTTATGAATATGGTAGTATAAATTAGGCAAATAATGCTGTTGAAAAGAAGGTAATTTTGATCGGTTTCCAATAGGAATGCATGATTGCATCATCGTGTTTGTATTAACCCTTTGAGGACGACTGCCACGAGAAAGTGCCTGCTGCTTGGCACATTCGCTCCCGACTGTCACAAATACGTGCCGGTTCTTGTGGCTTTTAGCTGCTATCGTGGCATGGTCCAGTGTGACCGGAGTTTCATCAAGGATCAACAGACTTAAAGAAGACACAGAATTTCAGCAATTTAAATTTAATGAAAAACTTGATTAATTTGCAATATTATTAACTTATGTACATTTGTTATATACATATTGCGAGAACAAAGATAAACCAAGTCCCGGATATAAATCGCGAAAGTCAATGAACAATACGTAACTTGACTACGTCAAAGTTACTAACGGTGAGAATACTCTGAGGTTCATCTCTGTCGTGAAAGTTCGGAGAAATATGAGAGTTCAGCAGTATATGGTAACTCAGTGCGAGTTATAGGAAACACCGAGGGTCGGTATAAAATATCTAAGTTGTCAAACGCTCGATAATATGCAACAGTCCACCACAGGGATTCTTTCTAGCCGGGGTGCTTCGACTAACACGGGGTCAAAATGCCTGTTCGTCGTCTCAGTTCCCATTTCGGAACCTCAAAACAAACAAGGGAGATTGCTCTTCGCCTGTTTACGTTTTCCATCCTCTCCTTTCTTTTCCTCTCTTCTTAAACACCTTACCTTCAAAGGCCAGGGGAGTGGTTGATCAATTACTTCTTGATGATTCGTCCTCAAGATAGACAAATCACCCTACCGCAGTCGTGTGCCTTCCTCCATGATGTTGATTGAATGTGGTCACTCTTAACCGGAGGTCTTCGTCTGCTTACACGCGGATGGTCTGTCAAAAGAAACCGCACTCCGCTAGATCCCTGTAGGCTTGCGTAAGGTTGGCAGTTTTATCACCTACTTATGCTCCTCTTATGTCGTTCCCTCAAGAACTTCGGTTGGGGTGGCCCGTCTGGCCCTCGTGGAAAAAGGTGATACATCACACTACCGACAGTCACGTCGGCGTAACTCCAGCTTCAGTGCAATCAGGCTCAACTATAATAAGTACACTTGCCCTGAGCAGCCACGCGTGTTGGGAGACGTCGGCCAGATCGAACCGCACGTTTTCCGTGCGGCCGTCCTCAAAGGGTTAAATCATCCTCTAAGTGATACGAGGATGGATCCAAAAAGAAGAAAGTTCCAATGGTAATAAAAAATATTAATTAACATTAGACAGAAAATGAAAAATTGAATTAAGAGGCATAAAGTTTCTTTTATCTATATGAATGAAGTTAAAATCTAAAATAGATTAGATTCAGCATATAACAGGAATCCTTATTATAAAATTTAGAAAACTCTTTCAAAATTACGACATATATAACGATTCAAAGACACTGAAAAAAACATGAAAATGAGAAAAAGCTTTTAAATACACTCAGTAATCGTCAATGACAACTCACTCCTCTTGGATTTTGTCATATTTTATACATAAGACTGATGATACGAGGATGAATCAAAAATAAAGGTTACAAGGGTAATAAAAAATTATTTATTAACAATAGACAGAAAATTCAAAAGGAATTATGAGGCATAATTGCCGATCACTTTTCCACATAATCACCAAATCTATTTAGGCATTTATCTGAACGCATGACAAACTTGTTTACCCGGCTTGTAGAAATCACGTCCCTGCCCATTGAGCACATTGAAGAGAACCTTGTTCCAGATAAGTGTTCCTTCAATTTCAGAAATTCGAAAAGGGCACTGGACCATCGTAAAGCCATCTGACGCAAACACCCTGGCATGTTGAGTGACGGTGTCATCCTCCTGCAGGTCAATACCCACACTTCTCGCAAAACTCAAGAAGTGCTGCAGAAGTTCGAGTGGGAAATCTGTGCCACCCCACCTCCGTACAGCCAAGATTCGGCACCCAATCTGGGTTCCAAACGCTTATATGGAACAAAGTTTTCTTCAAACAGTGACGTGAAAACAGCTGCCGAGAACTGGCTCAATGGGTAGCGACGTGATTTCTGCCAAGCCGGATTAAACAAGTCGGTCCTGCGTTCATGATCATGTGGAAAAGTGGTCGGCAGGTATGCCTCTTGAATCGTTTCCTTTTGAATTTTCTGTCTATTGTTAATAAATGTTTTTTATTACTCTTGTAAATATTTTTTGGATCCAAACTCGTATCATCAGTCTTATGTATGAAATATGACAAAACCTAAGGGGAGTGAGTTGTCATTGACGATTACTGAGTGTATTTAAAAGCTTTTTCTCATATTCATGATGTTTTAGTGTCTTTGAATTGTTCTATACGCCTTAATTTTGCGAGAGTTTTATGAATTTTATAATAAGGATTGCTGTTATACACTGAAAAAAAATCTATTTTAGATTTTAACTTCATTCATATAGCTAAAAGCCACTTTTAGTTTGGGAAAACGTGACATTTGAACAATAAATCAGTATGCATGCATAAAAATATTTCCTGGAAATTTACCTTTAAATGAGATTACAAATTAATACACAGATATTTCAGAATGTGCTTTTAAGTAATAAGTCAAAATTAAGTAGTAATAAATAACGCATTTGGTATTTAAATTGTTTTTTAAATTAAATTAATCGAATTTTTTAAAAAATGCATTTGATTTAACCCTTCAAAGGGCCATTTTTTTCTAGTAGTGGTACAATAAAATAACTTTGGGCGCGAGATTAATTTAAGAAAAGAAATTCATTTAGCTTATTGGATGGTATTAATTTTCTGTTAATTAATTTTATTAATTAATAAATAATTACCGTCAAGACACTTCGTAATGGATTGAGATAAGAAACGGGAATATCTAGGCTTTTGTGAAATCGAAAAATTTGGCGAGGATTTACTCCAACCTTAAAAATTGCATTTAAAAATCAAAGAATTTGGTGGCAAGTATACTTGCCACGGGCTTAGACAGGGTTAAAAGAGTTTTAAAAAATACTTGAAATAGTTATATTACAATGTATTTGTATAGAAAATTCATATCTCTCTCTAAGCCAATAAGTTACAAAACAATCAATCAACCAAACAAACAAAAAAATAAACAGGGTTCACCATCTTTGAAGTATAACACGCTCGCGACATTTTGACCCGACGGTGGGTTACGATGTCATTGGTTGATTATTAAGGTAGAGTTCTTCAGGAAGTGTTAAACAGCTCAGTTTAAACATAAATATTAACCGTTAAAAGCCCAGTGTTGCCTTTAAGCAACATAACCAATTTTGTTTTCTAAAATCTTGAGAATACGACTGAAGCTCTAATGCCTGATGTTGTCAATAGGATACATACTGAAATTATTATTAAATCAATTTACAGCATATAGATGGCAGCCTGATAGCTAATTAAAAAAATGAAAATAAATTGATGTTTTCCTCTTGGGGATGCATCTTTTTTTCAGCTTTGCTTGTACGCTACAGATTATCATATTTTATGCTACAATGTTGAAGTAAATTCCTTATCCGTATTATTAGTTATTAAAATTCAGCTGTGTTTGACATTATAGAATTTTTTAAGGAACTTTTTTCCTGAAATAAAACACAGTGTTGTCAGTTAGTAGCAAACTGTTTTTTATCCATAAACCATACTTGGTAAAAACTAGGAATTTTAAAGGCATTTTCTTAATTATTCAATAAATGAAAGACAAAAAACATTTAAAATCAGTTTTTAAAATATCGGACTTTTAAAGGTTAATTGATTTCAGCCCATATTTATGTCAATGCATTAATTGAATTTATTTGAAAAAGTAAGGTTGAAGTTGTAGACTTACCACAAAAATCAATCCACATCTTAAGATTCAAACATCAATAAATTTTTCAGAAAACCATTGAGTACTCACCTAAAAAATAAAATGAAAACTGTTTATTGTTTGAATTTTGTAGAAACTTTAACAAAAAATAAAGACAATAAGTCCTTAAATAATAAGTCCTTAAATAACGAATATATATATGAACAGCTACTGAGAAAAACTTCGGAAGTCTAGATCAGTAAAGTTTAGATTAATTTACGAAAAATATACATCCAGATACTGTTTCGAAAACATGCAAACAAATAATAAGAGTTTATTCAGCTGAACAAAATAAAATTTATATTTTTCATCATAACTTAGAGTTGAAAGTTCAATCTGGTAAATTCTGTATAACCTGATGCTACTATTATACAGAGTGGTCATAAATTATTGAACTCATTTCAAAAATAAATTTTAAAAAAACTAATAATGTTACAACTGCGTTGTTTTTTAGATGAGAGAGCAAGTAAAGTTTTTTTCAGATAGGTGGCATACCATTATAGCGTTCTAAATTTGCCACAATGAGAAATTTCCATACGCAATGACTACCGATCAGCAGAAGCCGATGCGTGTTTTCTGGCTTCATTTTTAGTTTTTCTTGAATATCTCGAAAACTATTCAGTTTTCGAATTATAATTGATTTAATAAATTAAATAGTGTAAAATTCCCTACAAATACACGCTTTTATTTGTCTTCTAGCTTAGTTTCGTAGATAATTCTCTCATAGTTTCGCAGATAATTCTCTCAAAAATGGGAGATGTCCAATAATTTACGACCACCTAGACCACCGTAACTTTTTAAAATGCGCTCTCATTTAAAAAAAAACAGTAGTTGTAAGATTATTAGTTTTTTTTACTAATTTTTGTAAATGGGTCCAATAATTTATGACCATCCTGTATAGTTTCATTCGAACACGATTTCAGAAGATAGAAATAACAACTAACAAAAGCTTAAAAATAAATGAACACTGATTATGCCAATGTAGTTCAAAGATTCTTGCTTAGGTCAAAACTAAGAAATTGAACAGTTTACTCGGAGAAGCGGAGAGAAAGTCTTCAACCCCGAAGAAATCGCCTGTTTTCACCAAATGTTTTTCAGATTTAATTTATTTTACAAACTATAATAATAAAATAATTTAAAAAGTATAATAGAAAAGCTTTCAGCTTTCCTATATAAGTCACTACCACGTGTTTTAAACATGTTTCTCTTCAAATTCAAATGCCAACTATTTCAATCCGTTTCTTACTGAGTCATGTGAAAAAGGGAGGGGGGGATTACCTACAGCTTTTCTCAATATCGTCTCATGCTGTATAGCTATGGTTGCCATATGCCCCATATATACGGGGCTGTCAACGTACTTCTCTACTCAGTCCCGTATTACTAGTTGTCTCGTTTCCTCCCCAAACTCTGCTCGAGGAAATTTTTTGCAGTTACAAAGCATATTGATCAGAAATCATGTCTAATAATCTATGAATAACTATTTGCCATTCCAGCCCACATTGCAAATATAGAAAGAATAGCTTTCCTAATGTCAACTAAGTGGTTGCACGAAAGAAACACTTATCAGTGGAGACAAGTGAAGCAATTATGATTTTTCATTATAATTTTAAAATGACTCGAGCCCAATTATATAATTATGTGAAAGAAGAAAATGATATAATTAAGAAAGTAAAATCAACTTTTAAATAGGACTGGGCTAAAAAGAAATTAGCCTCTCATCTTCTTTTTATTATTCTACTAATTCATTTTATTAGATTTACTAAACTTTATTTATTTTTTATAAGAGTAAAATAAGCCAATACCTACCCAATTTTTCATGTTTTATTTATTTAGCACTTAAATGTCCCGTATTAGTGCCTGGCAATTATGGCAACCGTATGCATAGCCCTATCTAGCTTTTGCATTATATAGCCTTAATAATCCGCCACTCATTCCTGTGGAAGGTAAGTGTGCACAGTTATGTTCAAATATGTTTTTAAAACGAAGAACGCAACCATATTGATTTAACAGTATGATACTAAAGATTTTCAAAATTATCCTTCAAATGCGCACATAGTGGTAAACAATTTCATAATCACAATAATGAAGGATGGTAAATGAAAATCTGAAATCTGCAGAAGCCAAAATGAATTTTATCTTTTAATTATAATGAATTTTATCCTTAATCGTTTTTCCGAATTCACTTCAGCTGTGAACCAAGAATCTTTTGACTACAAATTTCTGGATCTTCCAAACACACGCGATCTCCTACTTCCTTCCTCTTTTTTCTATCGAGAATACCGATCCCTTTGTCCAGAAAGATTTACGTAGAAATCTCAGAAATCTATTCACCTCGAAACAATGACATTCCGTAGGAACAAGAAGAAAAAAATCAGTTCCCAAGTTAAATTGATTCACCGACGGAACCGATTGCTTTAGAAGAAGAGTCGAGTTTTGTTTCTCGGAATTTCGAACTGTCTCAAGTCTCCGGCTTTGAAGTCGGCAAAGTGAAATGAACTCGCCCTCCTAATGACATCTGAAATGTTTTTCGAGTTTCCTCCCTCTTAATGGGCTTTTCGCTTGGTAAAGAAAAGGAAGAAAGAGGGTTGGTAGAATGATTCTGCCGAGTCCTCCAGAGAATGCAGGGGGACACACTGATAAAATTTTTCTCAATTGCTGTCGTCTCCCGTTGATAATAAATTACCATTACTGGACGAGTAATTGGGTTCCTAGAGCTTCATTCTGTCTGTAGAACCCTTGATGGTATTCTTCGTGGAATTATACCTTGTCGCTAAGAATTTTGTTTGGCTCTTCCTAACCAGGGCTGGTAGGAGGGGATGCGAACGGTGCGACCGCTCTAGGCCCCGCATTTTCTGAAAGCCCCGCGCCGCTGACCGATTTTGCAAAATGGAAATGCTTTCTATTTTTAAAAAATCCAAATATGCATACATTTGAATATAATTATGCAATTTGTGTACATTTTACGTCGACCAATCTAAGGCAAGGTTGGGTTCTTTATGTTTAAATTCATGAAAGATTTGAATATCTTAGAAGCAGCACACAAACTATTACAAATTGAGAAGACTTTCAAAGTGAGAAACACTATTGACAGAGAATTAGAAAATATAGTTAGAGAAACGGAACACAACATTTAAAATGTGTTTGCGTATGAATAGAGGGTATAATTTTATCTTGATAAAGTGGCTATTGTTTTATATGTAGTTGGAAAGGAAACAATAAATTTAGTTAAGAAAGCTAAGCATTTCAGAATTTTATTAGATTTCACTCCAGGCTTGAGCCATCAAGAACAATTGTCTGTTATTTTAAGATATGTTAATATAGATGACTCTGAAAGTGATGAGAATATATAAGGAGGGCCGGTTTAAGCCCTATAGGGGCCTATACTGCAGTCCTAAGCCTAAAAGACGTATCTCAAAAAACTATAACTTTGGTTATGAACATTTTAGTAAATGTACATTGCGCAGTTTTTTTAGATACGCATTTTTCTTCGGTGGTTTTCTACTATTTCTTAATAAGATACGGCCTTTTTGCTTAGGATTAATGTCGGGCAGGTCACAAACATTACTAAGCAGAAAAAATCTGAAAATTAAAAAGAAATGAGATATGCCCTTTAAACTTAGTAGGGCAGTTTAGGTAAAACAAGTTTCGGTTTCCTCCTTCCTCAGTTTCACAACCAAATATTTTTTATGCAAGTAGTTATTAAGTAACAAATATCAGACAGACTGAAAAAAAAATATTTAATTTGCCTATCACCTCAGAAGATTGGTTTCAATATCTCAGAAATAAAAAATTGAAAATTTAAAGTGATTTTTTTTAAATGAATGGTGAAAAAATTACAAAAATTTTCTACACAGTATAAATAAGCTAATATAAAATTTGCAGGGCTATTTTGTAGCCAGCAAAAAGGTAAAACAAACTGGATCACAATGATCTGCTTGCGAAATTGAATACATGAAAAAAATCATAAGAGTAATGCTCTGAAATTTAAACAATACTTGATTTCAATTTGAATAAGTTCGAGTATACGGTTCGAGTATTATGCTCTATTGCAGGACGGGGTGACGATTCTTATGGTTATGGTTATACGGCTCGTGTAAATTAAATGAAAGCACTAAAAGAAATTAACTTGAAAATAATGCATAATAAAGATAATGAGGCATTGGGAACCCCCAAAGTTATTGGGCACTAGGCAGTTGCTTATTTGATAATCCGGCCCTGTTTGCAAGAACGATTTGTGTTGAAACAACAAAAGACTTGACAGGAAAATGTTGTCGACCTAAAATATCGTGAATTAGCATTCATATCTCCTTCTAACAACTGGCAAAGAAAATTTAAATAGTCAGTTGAAAGCGACACCTGAATTTCAGAATCAAAGAACTGGATGGGGGGAAAAAGCAATTTTTCTTTGAAGCAACCGATCAGTCTATTTCATCTGCCAATTATTCATTTTCTAGTCATAATCAATAGTGGCATTTTTACTTTTTAGAAAAGATTCGAATTTTATCACGAGCAAAAGACGTCATATGGATTTTTATATAATTAGGATAATTCATGAACTGTCTGAAGACGATCTGCTTAGATGTTGCACAAAGACTTAAATGCAACTTTGTAAGGCGATATAGATTTATTTAATGAAATCAAAATTTGTCGCCGAGTTTTGCCATTCAGGGACACAGTATTACAATATTTATTTAAAAACTAGCCCGAAGCATTATTCGAGATAGCCCAGCGTTGCATGGGCTATCTCGAATAATGCGTGATTCCCTGGCGGAGAGAAAAAGTTAGGTCACGTGAGGTCTCGGGATCCATATTTTTTCATATGCCCGCCTCCGTTTTTTTTTTCAACAAATATTGTCATATTCTTTCCCCAACAAACGTAAATATCCGTTCACAAATCTAGTCTTTTTATTTCTTTATAATAGTAACGTTGCGAAATAAAATACCATAAGACAAAAAAATACAAGAAAACGATTTTTCCCGACGTTGGGAAACACGGAAGCTCGTTAAAAAAGAGAAAATAAAACATTTTACACAAACCAGCTGCCGTTACTACGGTTCATAAAGATGAGGAGAAATAAATAAAAAAATAGAAATTTCAAGAACACACCGGAACACCTGCACGATAGATGCCAGTTCGATAGATTCATTCATTTTCGCGTTTTTAATTAATATCTTTTTAACTATTTGTAATTTCGAAATTTAATGGTGAAAATGGGTTCCTAGGATTATTTCCCATCTTTTGGTATTTTCATCGCGTTTCCCGGTGAGGGGTTCCTGAGAAGATCCCCTCACATGTATAGATACATTTGTTTACTCTCGAATTTTAATAGTGTATGTTAGCGGTTCCCAATCTATGGGCCGCCGCACATGTGGGCCTCGAATGGCGTATTAGGGGCCGCTGAACGCTAGTCAAGAGTCGAAGTTAGGGAAGTTTACAAGAGTCGTCACTTGTTTTTTTACTTTATAAACAATATATTTTGATCCTTTTACAATAAACTTTACTAATAGCTGACATATAAGTGCATATAATACATAATTGTATTATATATATTCTTTAATTGTACGTTTAGTTAGTGGGTCTTAAAATAATTTCTATACAACAGGTGGTCCGCACAACCCAAAAGGTTGGGAACCGCTGGTGTAGATAATTTATTTAAAATGTATCCAAATTTTATGACTGTTCTGAAAAATATATTAACCTTACCAATTACAAAAGTATCTGCAAAAATATCTTTCTCATGATTGAAAATAATAAAAAAATTACTTGAGATCTAGCATTTCTTAAGAATGATTCATTTTCTTAGCCATGATATCTGTCGAATCCGAATTAGCTATAAAATTAAATTATGATTATATTATCAACGAATTTGCTATAGTGAATGTAAGAAAATGGAACAAAAATAACGTATTGTTACCTTATTCTAGCAAGTCGCATTCCAAATTGTATTTTATGAATTTATGAAGCAATTACTTTTGTTATTTTAATGTGATTGACGATTGTGATCGAATTGTTAACTTTATAAAAATATTTTTAGTTATGTATCATTTTCATATATCCCTGAAGTTCTTAATATACCAATTTGTGCAATGTAATAAATAACAAATGCAATAAATTATTTTATTACATGAAATTTGTTTCAAGGCCACGCAAATCAACAGGCCCGGCTTTTGTTCGGGCCGGCCCTATTCCTAACAGTAGAAAGTGTGTACATTTGTTTTGGAAGGAAACAAAAAACGGTTAAAATATCCAAAGGCCAGTAATAAACGGTTCTCAAGATGGCTAAAATATCAAAGAAGAATTTTTTATCAATAGAATTACTTTTTAGCAGGTAATAGATATGGCCAAGCAAGGAGATATTATAGATAAAATGGGAATCACTGTCAACTGTAAGCAATAAAAAATGAAGTATACTATCCAAACGCAACAGACTGTCCAGTGACAAAACCCTTTCATTTCATGAAGCCCACTGCTGAAAACCTTTCGATGTGGTGTGAAAATATTGTCCAAAACAAAAGATCCCTGGCACGACTCATGAATATTATGAAGATCATACAAGAACGGAGGCATGATATGATCATTGAATAAAAAAGACTTTTCTCGCTTCCACCAGCAGTTAAGGGATTCATTGCAGATTCTTTCAGTTTACTTTATGTGTTAATCATTGTTGTTGTTTTAATTGTATTTTTATCTCTCCTTTCTGCAATTCATCTTTAAACTGAGAGGGTTTTGTGTAACTGCAAACCTTATCTGGTCGGTTCCCTCCCGGCAAAACCAAAGAAAGAGTCCTTCAGTCGCAACTATTAGGTCGAATTATACAATTATTATTTCATATAAAGGCTCACAATCTCTACATATGTCATCATTGGTCGCCTGGTTGCCCACAGTTTTCGAAAGAAATCTCAGAAACACTACTTCACTGTACATTCTCTACGTAAAAAAACCTTGACAGACTCCTCCAACCACCGTGCCGATTTTATCGCTTTGCAAGTAATAGCTACCTGCTGTAAATATTACTGGTGAACACCTGGTCGCCGAAGGCTGCTAGTAATTATTTATAAGTGTAATAACTAAATATCTACTGCACAAAAAAGCAACCATCTCAAAGCGAGATTTGCAACGTGGTAAGGATAGAAAGCACCTTTTCTTGCAATACTATAAATATTACAATCCAAAATTCCCCCCTAAAAATTAATAATTTGAAAACTAACAAAAAATAAAAATATGACGTTTGTAGCGAAAATATCGAAATGAAGCCGGAATTTTGTCAAGAAATCAAAAATAATTGCTGGTATTTTTCTTTTCTATTTTTACTAACAGATGGCTTGTCGTGTTACAGATATGATAATAAGAAAATTATCTGAGGGTATAAAAAGAGCAGAGGGTACAGTATCTGTCTGTTTGACTCTATCTGAGTACGTTAACACAATCTATACTAGAAAATAAACAAAAATGAAGGACAAGATGAATAATTTAACATTAAAAGATGAATAATTTTTCAGCCTTTTTCTTTCTTCTGCTTTTTTTGTTAAAAAGGCATTTGTAGCATTTTTTGAGGAAAGGTTTTATTTCTATAAATCTACGGGATAATTTAGGTCACAGAGGAAACTTGTTTTTTGACTTTATAGTCGCTTCCTCTACAGAAAATTATCCCTATTCTGAAATTTAGTATCCCGGCGGAGAGCGACTTTTGGTAACGAAAATATCGCGTTTGCATTCTTCTTCTTTTTTCAATTTTATTGTGTTTTTTGTATCAATTACAGTCTTGTTTTTGTCCTTTGATGTTTTTTCGTTCTGTTTGTTAATATTGCATTATTGTCACTGCATTCCTGGAAGCTGCTGCGTTTGCGCGCACCAAATGCATAGTGTCTATTTTTATTATTTTTTTTCTGTTAATCTTGTTCTTCTTTGTTCATATTCTTGTATTAACACAATCTATATATTTAAAATAATTGGCGAAACAAGATGGCCAGTACCAAAGCTCCAACCACTGCACCAATCTCGATAATTTTTATTTCATACGGAAACTTATAAAGACATCATATGTCATCAATGGTCTTCTCTACTGTACATTCTCTATGGAGAAAAACCTTAACAGAGTCCCCCAGATCCAATCACTGCATCCATCTCGATAATTTTTATTTCATCTGAAAGCTTATGATCTCTAGATACATCATCATTGGTCGTCTGACGCCCACCACCCATCATTTTCGAGACACATGGCAAAATAAAAACTTTGACAAAGTCCCTCAGCCTCTACAACCGCCAATTACCCAAGTTGCAACATAGCCACAGGCTATTTATATTATAGGTGAACAGCTGGTCGCCGAAGTAACTCATAAAAGTAACATGCAAAATTAATGAAATTTGTTATATGAGACACCAAAATTATAGGTCTGTATCAAATTTGAACCCAATCAGTATAGGGGAAGAGGTCCAAAATACGTACTAAACACTGAACGCACCGTAATGTGTAAGCATATGAGAAAGACAAACGGAGAACACTCTCGCTGGTTCAAGGATATATTTTTATATTCTTGAAAGCCCTTTTGAGCTGAATTATCTGTATGACCTGAATATCATTTTTTTCCTCACAGGACAAATTTCATACTGATAAAATCCAAATGCAAGATAGTACAGTGATCATGCAGGTCTTTTAACTCTTTCTACCTTCATGGGCATATACGTCCTGGAGATTAGACTCAATTCCCTATTGGTAACTAAATCCCACTTTCACATGTTTTTCTATGTTTTCAGTCATCTTAAGGAATTAGGTAATAAAATTATGATTAAAAGAAACATGGAAACACTTTCAGGTTGCAAATGGCGGACTTGTGTTTTTGAGCTCGCACATTACTCAGTTTTAATTGGTCTATTTTTAAAATTTTACAGTAAGTACAACTATATTTATGCCATACTTAGTGCAAAATAGTTCTTATTGTCCTTATTAAGTAATAATTTAGCCTTTTTAATAAGAAATTTTGAATAAATTCTTTTTTGTGGGATATATTGTCCCAATCGTATTTAATCATAGACAGTCTCACCAGTGATCAAATTACTACAAGATTATTGTTACGAAGCTGTAAAGTTGTTTCCATGACATGCTAATCTTATGGCAGGAAAGACAGTTTTACAGATGTTTTACTGGAATAGTCCCAGTCGACTATACGATTTCGATATATTGTCCCAGGAGATTTCCAGGAAACGAGAAAAGTGAAACCCTTTAAACTCATAGTATACTTCTTTTAGTATGTCAACATTAAATTAAATTACTTTGCATAGTTAAGTTTTAATCATGCAAAAGTCGAGTCGAAGGGGTTTAGGAAAAGTGGAATATTCAAAATTGACAGACAAAAATCTCAAAAAGACATAAATGAAGTATTCAGTGCTACAAAGTATAGTCCAAAAAAGTGTACAGCTGATAACATAACGATGAATAAAAAAACATCAGTTTGTAAAATTTTGACAAAATCAAAGAGCTTATATTCAAGATTTTATTTCAACAAGCAAGATTCATATGCTAACTTCAATTCAAAAACTAAAAAACACCGATCTTATAAGATTTAGAATTCAAATTGCATAAAAACGCGTGAAAAATTGTCACTTAAAATTCTAAGTTACACAGAAATCTGGAAAAAGGAACTGGTACAAACTTGTAAGAACGCTGTTTGAATAAGCTCTTCAATACACTGGTACCAAAAAGATTCCTTTTTTCCATCTGCTCCTTTATTTGAGGTCCTTTTAACCTTTTCTAGAGAGCACCCTGGGAATGAAAGAATCTTCTCGAACACTGCACTAAGTATACTTAAGCCCTTATGCGGAAACATTCCTTTATTTGTATTGAAGAGCATTTTTAAAGTCGCAAACGTTGAAGTGCTTGTATTTTGTATTGATGAAAGAACCGATGGCAAAACGTTTTTACTTTTTGCACTGCCATTTGAGAGGTGCTAAAATAGATGCATTACACTGGTTATGATGTGTTTGCAGAGTTTTTATCATTTTAATTATTTATTTATCATCTTAGATTCCATTCTCTTTTTTATTTTTTGTCTACTGTGTAATTTTTATATTTACTTTCCTATCTTATAACTTCAATATTTCGAGAATATATTTTGTAAATGTTTCTGTTTGTGCAGAATTAAGAATAAGAACAGAATTTAATCATTTTAAAATGCTAATATCTTTACGCCGGCATTCTTTCAGTAAATTGTGCGATGTAAAAATTGTTATGTACAGAATGCAACGGTCGATGTAATCAAGCTAGATAAAGACAAGACAGACGAATCAAACCCAAAACATTATCTCGCTATGATGCGCAATGAGCAATATTGTTGCGAAACTGTAATGTCGATTTCCTGCCATATTAGTCTTATGGTTGGGAAGAGATGTTTACGGAGGTTCTCACTACCTATCATGGAATATCAAGCCTATGGCCCTGACCGTGGCGAGAAAATGAAGGTTCTCGAATATGCTTGAATTTTGGTCCTATCTCTACTAGGGACGGAGTTCTGGGGGACCTTCGAGAGAATTCTAAATGACGTCACATCCTTTTGGAAAAGGATATAAATACCGAGCTACTCAGATGTATGATTCAATCACTTTGGAATCTTGTTCACATGGCGAGCTGGACAGTTGTTAGACACTGAGCGCTACTGTTCGTGCTATTATTGTTATTATTAGTGATTTGCTGTCTGCTTGTGTTGTTAATTTGTGTAAGTTATGTTCTTTTCGTGATACGTGTGCTACGAGTTTCTGGAATATTCGTTAAATAAAGGGTCATTTTCAGTTATACAGTTTGTTGGATTGCTTTCACCCAACTGACGATTTTCGTAACAATATAATGAAAAAGTGGATTTTTTTTCCAATTTTAAGATGGTGTAAAAATAGTTTTTGCGCGATAATATGTTCCGAAATTATGGCGAGAAAACATTACAAATTACTCTATTTTACCCCATTTCACTCTCTCTGAGGAGGAGGGACTAGCACCATTTTAATATCGCAGTTAATCCTTCAAGGTGTTAAGAAACATGCGTGCCAAATTTCGTTCTAATCTGTCAAGGGGCGTGAAATTCTATAGGGTTCAAACAAACAAGTATTTAATTTTAAATGCATAGATTTTAAAATATTGATTTTTTTGTTGGGGGAGGGGCTCCGGAAATCCAATAAAATGGTCGGCGTTTGTCCCGGCCTGGCCAAATCTTCTTCCACTTCATGTCCATCTAAACCGATTACACAGAATCACAATGATTTTAAATATGGGGACCTAAAGTGTTGTCATATCTGTTATATCTCAGACTGAGGATTGATATAATTTTGACATACTTTAAGATTCTTTCAAATCTTGTAAATGATAAGCGAATATAAAGTTATTAATTTTGTGATTATATTTTTAAATGTGAAACTTTATTAATTATTTAAAGTATTAGCTGAGTTTTTTTTAAATAAAAAATAAATATTATAGATAGTCGTATTTCTCCACATCGTCTTATAAGCATCTAAAATTACAAGAATTTATTAAAAGAGAAAATATATTAATTGTTTAAAGTTTTTTGGGATTGAACAGAAAGACGTATTCCTTATTAAAAGTTATCTTCAAGATTGTTAGGATATTTTTCAAGACATAAAAATGATTAGCGAAGAAAAATAATTTGCTGAAAATTAAATATTATAGCGCTTAGGAATTAATATTCAAAGCTGTGGAACTGTAATCAAAGCCTCTGCCTTTTTAATTCTTCCGAATCACGCGAAATTAATTACGCTTCAATATCGGCTAATTAAATATGAAAAATCGTTCCATTTTTTAGCTTAATTTGCTCGTTGCATGCTCCTAATTACTGAGAAACTTCCAGAAAAGCTAATTTGACTTAATTAACGGTGTGTCAAAAATGTAAACTCTCTACCACAATCACCATGGGGGGGGGATAGAAACTATTCGAAAAAAAATTATTCAAGACTTTCAAAAATCTCTTCAGTAGTTTAATTGAAGAAAAAAATGATATCTGAGGAACCTTCAACTTTTAGTACCCTTTCCGCGAAAAGAAAAAGTTCTTTAATTGAGTGATATATTATAAGTTGGAAGAAATACTGTTCAATATTCATAAAAGGATGCATAAAAACAATTTTTTAATAAATTAAAAAAATGACTCGTGTTTTTAATGCTCAATAAAATTTTTATAGACTAGTTATAGCTATTTTTTTACATAACAGTAAATTAAATCTTTATAAATAGTTTTATTTTATATGCCACGGCTAATATTTAATAAAAAAGAAAAACTGTTTTTATAGTTTGTTGAAAAAATTGAATACATTCATGTTTCAACTAAAAAAAATTGTTTCTTAAATAGTTAATAGCTATTTTACTTGTGAAGCAATTTCGTTTTATGGCAGCTAACATGTATTTAAAAAAACTTGCGAAAATATACAAATAAATTCATTGTGGTTCAAAACCAAAGCTTTAACTTCAGATTTTCGCATTTTCTTAATAAGAACAAAAATAATCTTAAACAGTGAAGATGATATATTAAATAACAAGCATGTATGCATATTTTCTTCTAAGGTGTTAACTCATCTAAAAACAGACAACAAGTTTTGAAATATTTTTTATCATAGTACTAAAAAGTTGAATATATTTTATTTCATCAAAAATAGAAGAAAAAAAGAAAAAATTGCAATTACAAGGCGATGATGTTTTGTAAGCAAATAAGGAATATTAATCTTATAATAATATATTTTAATTTTTTTATACATATTAAGGAATTTTCTTTCCCATGTAATTCAATGTGATTTCATTACCTTATTTTATTGTTTTCGGCACCTCGTGGTTTTATTATGGTTATTCGCTTTTAAATCCAGATATCTGATTTAAAAAATATTTTATACTTTTTAATACGCAAAAACAAGTGAGTTTTTTAGAAAGTTTTACTATTTCCCGCTTTTAAGTTTAATGTTTTTCCCGGTTCCTTAATATCAGAATTATTATACAATCTTGTAATCGAATTTCCCAGAAATTTAATATCAGATGACGCCACTCTTATGTAACAAAAATTAAACGAAAATTAAATTAAACTTAATTGACAATTAAGTTCCGAAAACGTAGAATATTGTATTATCATAAGGAAAACACAACTGCATAAAACTTCAAAATCCTAACAAATCAGAAAGAGATGGAAAAATTAGTTCCATCTTACGCATGAAATGTGCAAACACGAAAGAGCTTACATGAAGGTTTGTAGAAAACAGAACTCATGATGAAATTCATTAAATGAGAAGTATTAAAACTTATTTAAGATGGATAACTTTTCTGTTATAAATCTCATAGATTAAAATCGAATTTAACTCTTTAATCCCCAGGCGACTTTCTTCTTCTAGCCCTTTAAAACCTGGAGTTTTGGGGAGGAAGCGACATGAATTAGACTCTCCCAGCCTGAGTGGTCATTTACCCCACCCCCTGAAATAACATTCCTAAAGGCGCAGAGAAATCGCCTGTGGTTGGATCCCCTATCGCGCTTACCTTCTAAGTGATCTTAGAACCTCCCCTCCCCTCAAAAGAAGCAAACAGCCTCAGACTGGCCTTTGTTGATGTGAAGGGGAAATTTTTAGACCGCCGGGACCGCCTTACTCGGTGTGAGAGGGCTAAGGAATATTTTTATTACAATTCAAGAACATTTCAAGATAATTTATTTTGGCTCACAAATAAGTAATCTCAGAAGCTTTTTGAAATCTCATTTTCATAAATTTTAAAACCAAGACGACAGTTTGCATTGCATAGCCACATTCAAAAAACAGGATATTTTTCTTTCAGATGTCTCAAATACGGGATTTGTAAAGTGATATAAATAACCTTTCATGATCAGTGGCGGACTGGCCAGGTTGCCAGCTTGCCCCATGGCAAGTTTTCTCCTTATGCATAAGACAATATGAGCCCCTAGGATATGTGAGTGTATATGTGTAAAAGAGAGGGTAGAACTTGCTCTAGCAATTTTCTATGCTTTTTAAAAAACGAATTAACAAAAAAGCAAATGTTGTTTCAAAAACAGATTTGAGTTGAGAAATAAATTATATTACGTTACTGACTTTTATTTATTATATTTACAAAAAATGAAACTATCTATCTTACATATAAATAAATAGCATAGTAGATGTGAATGGACCCATTGTCTCCTGGCAACCACTATTTTCAGAGCCAGTCCGCCACTGGTCATGATTACAAGTTTTAGCTCAACTCTTAAAGGACCAGTGTTGGCTTTAAGCAACATCCCAATTTTGTCTTCTAAAATCTTGAGAATAAGACTGAAGCTCTAATATTTGTTGTTGTCAATATGATACATACTGAAATTTTTATTAAATCAATTTACAACTTATAGATGACAGCCTGAGTGCTGATAAAAAATAAAAAAAAATCGATGTTTTTCACTTGAGGCTGCTGAATCTTTTTAGCTCTGTTTGTGCGCTTTAGAGTACCATATTTTACTCTAGAATGCTGAATGAAATTTCTTATCCGTATTATTATTTATTAAAATTCATCTGTGTTTGACATTATAGAATTTTATCAAGGAAATTTTTTTCTGAAATAAAGCCTAGTGTTGGCATTTGGTAACAAACTGTTTTTCAGCCATAAACTATACTTAAAACAAAATAGGATTTTTTAAAAGTATTTTTCTGATGTTTTATTCAAGAAATGAAAGACAAAACACACTTTAAAATCAATTTTTAAAAAATTGGGCTTTTAAGGATTAAAGGATCTTGCTACATCCATATAGTGCATTCTGCTTACATCGGGACAATAACTAGATTCAATTTAGCATTTAATCGAAAGATAGAGCGATCTTATACCTGTTATTTCATAATATTGTTACAAAAATGCAGTGAATGCAGTCCAACAAGCAGGATAAAAAAAATTGATTCTTTATTTGACGAATATTCCAGGAAAACAAAACGTAGCACAGGTAGCAAAATTGAACAGCACTTTTATAAATTAATAACAGAGATCGCCAATAAATCTCAGTCAAAGCACTTTCAATAGCGCTCAGCGTATATCAGTTCACCAGCTTACTGCTGGTCAAACTCTAACTGACTCACTCTTTGTTTGAGAGCTTGGTTTTTATACCTTTTCCAAAAGGTAGTGACGCCACATAATAATCTCTCAAAGGTTCTGGATATTTCCACTCCTAGTAGAGATAGGGCCAAATTTCTCGTACTTTCTAGAAGGTTAGTTTTGTCGCCAAAGCCGCCAAGATCGGGGTTCGTTGGCTTGGCTTCTAGTAAAATTTCTGTAAAAGTATCTTTTCTGCCATAGGTTTAGCATGTTAGGATAACAACTTTACAGCTTCGTAATAATATTCAATGAATTAGGTAACAGAATTGCCATTATTCACTAAAATACTGTGATCATATCATTTGCATACTAAAATTTGGGAGCGAGAACTCTAAAGACGCAAATTCTTTTAAGTTATATTGAATTAATCTTTGTAAATTTCATTAATGTATTCATAAGTAAAAAGCGGGACATTTTAATGAAATTCGGAATATTTATTAATCCGAGATACACAACCACAAACCGCAACATCTGATCACTTCAGGTAGCCGCATTAACCACTATGAACTATTAAAGTTTATTCTTAGATAAATATTCACGCATAAGATTGTACTATTCACAGTTGTGTTTAGGTCTCATCGTGTTGAAATGGATATACAGTAAAACCTCGATTAACTGTCACCGTCCGAACCAGGGCTGTGCGGATAACCGAATAGACGGATAACGGAAATCTCTTAATACAAATGTACAGAAATGTGATCTCACTGTTGGCTTGAGACAAAAATGCAAATGAAATCCTTTAAAAATGAATAATATGTGCATGTTCTATTTAATTTTACAAAGCGATCAATATAAGAGAAGTAATGTATTGTCTATATATATAAAAGAGGAACGTATGCGAGTTTGTTTTTCGTTTTTTGGTTCTTTATGCACGTCCACACCGTTGGACTTACGACGACCAAATTTGTCACAGTGGTGGATTAGCACAAGAGGGAGTTAACGCCGTAAAAAATATTTGAAAATTCCAATTAGATTTTTATTAATTTAATTAAATAACGAAAATTAAGTTATTTTTAGACGTTTTCCGCCAATACCTTCTGAAATATTTATTGTACGTAAATTATTTTTACATCACCTAAAAGAGCAGAAAATTATCTTTTATTATTAATTTATAATTATCTTTTATTATAATTATTAAAATTATCTTTAATTATTTTTTGAATTATACCAATTTAATTGTACAATTTTTTCTCTAACTGTAATTAACGTATCAAAATTCATTTTCAGATCAAATTGTAAGAATGCTTTTATTGTTATAAAATGAAATTCCAATTAATATATTATTTCATCAAATCTTTTATTCACGTGTTTTTACCTCTGTTAAAGCTAAGAATATATTGCTTTTTTATAACGGTAGACTTCTTACTTCCGCTGTTATTTCGTAGCATGCATTTAAATTCCATATTTATTTCGTTGCTTTTAATATGCACTCAAATATCCAATGACGTTAGTTTAGTTACTATGCGATGTGAGTTTCAGTTTTACTTTATTTATAGTATTAATAGAGAGCATTTATATTTAGTATTTATTCCCCTAACTGAGGTTAAAAGTATTCTTTTCGTTCGAGCATTCTTTTTCAGCGAAATTCCTTCGAGTGAGAATTGTTCTCGAGCGATTTTGACTTTCTTTATCTGATTTATAAAACATTTTATTTAGAAGCTTCGCAAGTAATACAGCATAAGTATATTTGTACATTGTAAAACTGAATTAATTATTTAACTATATATTGTTTAAAACAAATGTTCTTTTTTAAAATTTTCTCGCATTTTCATTCAAACCATATTGTTATAAGGTGATAAAGAGGTTATATTTGAAAGTCTTAATTCAACAAGAGAAGATTCAAAGAAGATTTACGTTTGTTGGGGAAAGTTGGTGACAGTAGTTTTAGAGGGGGAGGGGGGGAGTAGGCCGGGATATGAAAAAATATGGCTCCCGAGAAACACCGAGTTTTTAACTGGTTATACTATAAACATTCATAACCTTTTACTTTTTAGACGATGCCTGTTAATCGAAGTTTTACTGTATAGTTGCCAAACCAATGGATTGGAAGTATTTTTCAGAATACTGAATTTTTATTTGTTTGTGAATAGTGACTTTTCATCGTTAGAAAATTTTAAGGAACATTTAAAAGAAACACAAATCATCAGTGAAAGATTCCCCAAGTTGAAACTGAAATGGTTGAATTTGCATTTTTATTGTTTTGAATAAAGTGAAGGGACCATTCAGTGAAATAGTTGGGGGAAAAACATGTTTTGACTGGAAGTTCAAAATATTTCCTGTCTAATTCCAAAGAGTCAATATAAGATTTCGTAATTTTTTTCCTTTTATTCTATATTTCTACTTGAAAATATTCGAGCCTTTTTGAAGCAACATTCTTTTCAAATCAGGTGGATTAAATAGGGATAAATTATTTGAAAACATTTTATCTCAATTTTCTAATATCATACCACGATTCTAGAATTTTGTTTCACTTCTTAATAGAATCTAAAAGTTTCATGAAAAAAACCATTCATGTAAGTTTTCTAAGGAAACAAAATAAACGAGAAATCATCTACTTTGTCGCATTATTTATTAATCACGAGAAATCAGAGGAAAAATAATAACGACAAATTCATTTCGACGATAAAAGTAAAATATTATCTCAAAGCAATATTCGTTCTTTGTCAAAGCAAAACATTTTTATTTAGTAAACGCTTTTGCAAGTAATATATTTTATTACTTAGTAAACATATTTTAGATGCTAAAAGAATTCCTTATTTGTGCAAATTCAATTGATTTTCTTCGCAAATTACGAAAAAAAACATTTGCATTGGAATTCTGAGAGAATCCTTTACAAAGTTTATCATAACTTCTAATAAATTTGTATTCTCATAATGAGATATTATCAGAGATCCTACTTCATTAATTTAGGGCTTTTTTAAAAATGTTCTTTAAAATAATCAAAGAATATTATGCTCTGACAACGATCATAAATGAAGAAAAAAATTTTAAAGGAAGATGCATTTTATTCCCCATTTAACCCTTAAAAGCATAATTTTTAAAAAAATGATTTTAAGATGTTTTTAGACTTTTTTCTTGAATAAAAACATCGTAAAAATACTTTAAAAAATCCTATTTTGTTTTAAATATGATTTATGGCTAAAAGTCAGTTTCTTGCCAACTGACAGCACTTGTCTTTATTTCAGAAAAACATGTCCTTGATAAAATTCTATAATATTAAACACAGATGAATATTAATAAATAATAACACGGATAAGGAATTTCCTTCAACATTGTGGAATAAAATATGGTATTCTCAAGAGCACAAACGAAGCTCAAAAGATGCAGACTCAAGTGAAAAACATTAATTTATTTTTATTTTTTTATCAGCTCTCAGGCTACCATCTATATGTTGTAAATTGATTTAATAACAGTTTCAGTATGTATCCCATGGGCAACAACAGGCATTAGAGCTTCAGTCTTATTCTCAAGATTTTAGAAGACAAAATCGGGTATGTTGCTTAAAGCCAACACTTGTCCTTTAAGAGTTAAGCTAAAACTTGTAATCATGACCAGTGGCGGACTGGCTCTGAAATAGTGGTTGCCAGGAGACAATGGGCCCATTCACATCTACTATGCTATTTATTTATATATGTTACCGTGAAAGACCGAAATCTGGAGAATGTCGACTTCCACCGGTGAATGTCAACATTCACATTTGGAGAATGTCGACTTTCACCGGTGAAAGTCGACATTCTCCAGTTTCGGTCTTTCACAGTAACATATATAAGATAGATAGTTTCATTTATTGTAAATATAATAAATAAAAGTCAGTAACGTAATATAATCTATTTCTCAACTCAAATCTGTTTTTGAAACAACATTTGCTTTTTTGTTAATTCGTCTTTTTAAAAGGCGCAGAAATTTGCTAGAGCAAGTTCTGCCCTCTCTCTTACACATATACACTCACATATCCTAGGGGCTCGTATTGTCTTATGCATAAGGGGAAAACTTGCCACGGGCCAAGCCGACAACCTGGCCAGTCCGCCACTGCTCATGAAAGGTTATTTATATTACTTTACAAATCCCGTATTTATGAGACATCTGAAAGAAAATTTCCTGTTTATTGAATGTGGCTATGCAATGCAAACTGTCGTCTTGGTTTTAAGAGTTAAGCTAAAACTTGTAATCATGACCCTTGCATTTAAGGGTTAATAAAAACTATTACCTTGCGGTTATGATATTTTTTTTTCAAAATTTAATAACAGATTGTTTTCATTTAAATATCGAAACTCTTTTAAGGTATTCTGTGCCATATTTTTATGCAATCAAGCATTTTCAAGATCACAACTGCCTAAAAATTCTTTCCTATTTTTCTTTACAGAAATGATTTCAATTCGTATGCTGAACATTTCTTCTGTCGTTCATAGTGCTTCTAATTCAAATAGAATTCAATTCAACAGAAATTGTATGCTTATAATAAATCCTATGCTTTTAAATAATTTCAAATATTATAAAGAAATTTTTGTATTTAATAATGAATTCTTACTTACTTTTTCTTAATTACAACTTTGTATTTCAGTAAATTTAAAGTTTGAAATCTACTCCTTTGTTATCCAACTTTCTATTTATTTTAGCATAAATAGCATTCATTTGCACAGTTTCAAAGCTGTTTGAAATTTAATTCATAAATAAAATTAATAACGGCGAAACGTATGTTAAAAAATTTAGTTCAATGTAGATTTCTTAATTAGCGTATTTATCGTAATTATCAGACGGTTATTAATTAGAACAAGTTTAAGCACTGAGCAGAAATGGTGATATTTGTTGCATTTAACAATATTTAAAAATGTTGGTGAGTACATTTTTTATTAAAGTCCAGCACTGAACGACTTATTCAATTTTTTATCTTTTGACATTTTTATAACTCGGATCTCGTACATGCCCTGAATCTTCACAGATTTATATCACAAAATGTCCGTACTTTTTTATTCGATTTATAGATTGCTGAAAAGCTTCAAAAGAAGAAATAATGCCTACATGCGAAAATTGGCATATGGTTTTCCATGGTGACGTATCAAAAATGCCAAAAGACTAGGATGCTGAAAAGCTTCAAAAGAAGAAACAATGCGTACATGCGAAAATTGGCATATGGTTTCCAAGGTGACGTATCAAAAATGACAAAAGACTAGGAGTGACAAAAATTATATCTATGAAATAAAATAATTTTCGTCTCAAATACAGAATGTAATTCACAAGAATAATATTTCTAGTGTTGAATTTGGTTCAAATATATAAATTATTATACAAACATTAAGATTATATTCAGGACTATTTAAATGGGCGTAATGTCACTGACTATAGTGTCAGACATATAAGAGACACGAAAATTTAATCAGAACAAAATGGCGCGAAAAATTTGATAAGTTATCTGAAAACAGCGTTTCTAACCAACACTGGTTATGAACGAATCTAATTTCTGCAATATAATGCCTTTGAATATCAGAACATTGTAACTCAAGACAACGAAAGAAAAGTATAAAGAAAAAACACTATTGGGAGTGTTCTGTCCTCCACTTTCTTTTATAGTATCACAATATGGCGTGTTATGTTTATTTCTCCCAATAAGACTCAGTATTCCCAAGTCGAATCACAGAGGAGGCGCCAAAGCCCGCAAGTGAGTCACTCGCCGGGATGACACAACAGGAACGAGGCGAATGCTGACTCAATATGGAGCGTTTTATGATCCATAGCATAATGAAGAAAACTGTAAACTGAGGATTTTGGACTTCTTCTTTTCGACAAATTGGGACCAACACTTGATTCAGTTGGTACAAGATTGGGTTCAAAACTTGGTACAAGACAACATACCAAATTTCATTCATTATAGTTGTTGTGTTTTTGATTTATCGCGTACATATACACATGAATGTACATAACACCACAGCATACCCCCGAACTCGGAGCCAGGACGGCTCCCTATCGGTTGGTTGGGTATGCGTAAAACTTTATTGAAAAAGCCGGAGGAAAAAAAATTAGATTTTATGTATAAGGATACAAAACAGAGGATATTTAGAACAAAAGAATATAACTGTACATTAAAAGAACGAAAACAGGTTTGTATATAAAATATGCATGGTTTTCTCTTTGTGTTGTAGACTTTGAGAGGGTCAGGGTGGTGCCTTATGTATGGGAGAAGAGAGAAGATGAGTACCTAGGGTTAATTGAGTCTGTGGCTAGTTGTCGTAACCATCTTTTGGAAAAAAGAACGTTTCGTAAACCGCGATGAAGTGGATGAGTTTTCTGATTTTCGCCCTGTAATTGTTGCTAACTCTTTTCCACCAAAGTGGTTCTAGGTCAGCTGACGGTTTTGTTAGGTGGTATGAGGTTGTAAACAGGCAGCTTGTAGCATAATATAAGGGGTTTCCACAGCCACAGGACTCGCTGTTTCTGATGTTGAATCGTTTAAGGTACGTTGGAAATGGGCCGTGACCCGTGGCGAACATTATTTCGGGCCTTTGCCACGGAGTAGGAGTTGTCTTTACTTTAGGCAAAACGTTGTAAACAATCCTGCTTGTTTCTCCATTGCCCCATTCTTTTTGCCAGCGGATGATGGACTCTTTTCGTAGCAGACTCTTCATAACTAGGAAATGGATTGGGTCCAAAATTTGATGAAATTTGTAGAACCTCGGGAATCCGAACTAATTGGGGCTGACCTCAGTTCGGACTCCGAGAAATTCGGATTATCCGAAAAATTCGATAAAATACTTTTGATATACAAAATGCTGTAAGAGCATGGGTCTCAAACTCAAATGCTATCACAGTCCAGATCTAAGCTTATGTGGGCCGCATTTTCTTTGTAGTATCGTAGATATATTTCGAAAACACAATATAAGAGAAGAACAAGACATTTGTAAAGTTAATGTTTTCTGACTAACTGGTCCTCAGAAATTAGTATCTAAATTGATCCAATAATTATGAATCTGATAGGAGACTCGTTTCCTATGATAAGTGAAAGCAACCGATAAGTACTTCCAAACATGAAAACAATTACATATCCAATTTTAGAGTGTTTTCAAACCAGGAAGGAAAATTTTCTAAAATTTAGGCTTCCCAACACCACTGAAATTTACTTTCAAATGTAAACAGCACTGGATCTGGTTTACCTCCATTGGCTTATTTGTGTGTTATCGACTGTTAAAAAATTCGCTGCTATTGGCTGGGGAAATGGTGCGTCGATTTAAAACGACTGATAATTGAACATTGGTGTTGCTCGTTTTTCATAATTATGTATGATTAAGATTTTTAAAAATTAAGCTACGAAATTTTTGGTAGAAATTTTGTTACATATTGTCTTGTTTGACATCCTTGCTGTAGAGTATTGCCTTTGGGTACTCTGCGAAAGAGTACGAAAGGAGGTAGCTGCGATTCGCATAGACGAGCAGGTTTAGTTCCTTATGTCGAAAGAAGATAACCGATTTTGTTTCTACTAATTTAGGTGCTGTAATCATACTTAAATAACAATTCAAATGTTTCTTTTAAGTTAGAAATAAACATTAGCTTTGCTTCCGATTCCTAACTGATATTTTTCTTTCATTTTTTAATAACATTTTTTCAGAAAATTTTAAAAAAATCTATGTTCAGATTAACAGAAGTTTCGGATTCCCGAGATTCCCCTGTACATATAAAATTCTTATATTAAAACTATTTACTAAATTTCATCCATCTAGTTTTTACGGTTTTGAGCTGTCGTGTTCACATGGCACACGGATAGAAAGATGGACAGACTTCTCTTCTACGGATTTGGTTCAAAATTTGAGACAAATATAAAATTTTGGTGTAAGGACTACATACTGTAAAACGGGGTTACTTTGCACTCGTGGAGGTAACTTTGCACCAGTGCAAAATTTGTGTGAAAAGTGAAACAGAGATCACCTGATTAGGGATATAGGGTTGAGATTTTTTTCTACCTTCTTGGGAACACTGACTAGTGTATTTCATTCCTGAAACGTATTAACAATCATTCAGGAGCATTCAGACAATGAGCCAATTTTTTAGCGAAAATTTGAGTGCTCAAAAATCTGTCTCTGGTTAGGAAAGTATGACATTTCTGAAGGCAAATGCATTTAAATGTGAAAGATAATAATCCTAGCTTTCATTGTAATGTTTCGTTGTAATTAATTTTTTTCTGACCTGGGATAACTTTGCACCGAAAAGGAGGGATTCTTCGCACCTTGGAAATTTTTGATGAAAAGCAATCCCAGTTTGTTTTGTAACTTATTTGTGTATTAAATATATTATAAGAACAATGTTTGCTTAAGCTTCAGATATGTCCAGGGTATATAAAAGGAAGTTAGGGACTTGTAGATATATATAGTTCTCTCCAGAGACCTTAGAAGCTTGATTTAACGCCATTTCGCAAATTTAGTGTAATCGTAAAGACGCAAAAGCATTTTTTTGTTCCCCATGCGAATAGTTTATTACAAAAGAAAGCTAATTCATATAACTAAGCATGTAAATAAGACCGTTGCAACATTTGTTCAACCGTTGTTCGAGCAGCATTCTTGTTTTTCCTTTCTGTAAAATTTTGATATATTTTTTTTATTTGAATGTACTAAAACTTTTTTACATACCTTTCAGGTTATCAATGAAAATACTTAACATTGACTTTCAAGCAATTTTTATTATAAATATAATTATTATAAATGTTTTGTTACAAAAATAAACTGAAAAAGTTGTAAATGGGTAATTTTATTCGAAAAAAAGTTTTTGGCTGGATTTTAAGATTATTTTGTATATTTCCACCCAGGTTGTCAATAAATTGATTAGCATTGCATCACAGAAGGTTTGTTAGTGAAATATACGGAAAAAATATAAAAGTGGAAAGTATCCCCACCTATGAAGTAACTTTGCACCAAAATTTCGAAACGTCATGATTAATTATTAAATCGCCGTCTGATCCAAATTTTGCTGCAAAACGTTTCTCTAACAGTCCCTTAATGAGGAAAAAATTAGAAGAGCCTTTCTTTTAGAGAAATACATGTTAATAATCTCGAAATTCTGTCGGAAGTCGTAAAAATAGGTGCAAAGTAACCCCATTTTACGGTACTAAATTTCATCAGTTTATAAACAGGCAGACCTACAGACATAATTACAAAATTGTGTTTTTCGGACTCAGAGAGGTCTAAAATCGTGGAGATTCATCAAAATCTCGAATTCGAATTTTTTGAAGACTACTATACTTTCTCTTCGTACACTTTGTATATGAGAAAGTAAAAAGGAATATAATTGTAAACAAAAGTATACTCTGATACTCAATTAAATTATTTAGATTTGTAAACAACATACAACGGGTGCTAAAAAACATTCAAATTAGATTTTTACATTAAAAAAATAGGAATATTTGCTTTGCCGTTTTGCTCCAGAAAAGTAATCAGCTCCAGTGTTTCAACTGGGTTAGATTTTTTTTTGTCAGGACTAAAGCAATTACCGAGGTGTTTGTGTTAAAATTTCAGCTTCTTTGGTTGAATATCTGCAGACTTATAAACAGAAACAAGTGCTTCTTGGGAAATTTTTTCTGAAAATATTTTTTCTACGACATATTGTTTATTTATTTTGCAGAATCTGGGTCTTTTAAAATTTTCATTACGCAAAGAATATTCTTCAGCGCATTTATTTTGAAATGAGTTTTTGTAATCTTCTTCGTAGCCAAATTAAGAAATACACTGGAAAGGCTGGAACTATGAATTTAATTTTTGGGCTGCATAACATACTTGTAATACTTATAGACAGAAGGAAAATGTCCTTCTGCTATAATTTTAGAGTTGCTACTATTTTTAAAATAGCAATTCAAAATATAAGAAATATTTCAAAATAAGGGTCTACAGCCATTTTTTAGAAACATGTGATAGCAGAAAGTGAAATGCTGGTAAAAGGAATGACTCCAAAGAAATGAAGCTTTAAACTGGACTATGCTTAAATTATTGTACTATGTTTACTGTACTATTACTGGACCATATTTAAAATAACTCTCCAGAACTCTAGCAAACACACACGAGAGAGAGAGAGAGAGAAACAATAAAATTACGGAAATCAATCAACACTGTAAACAGTAGAATTTATAACTTATTTGCTAATATCTTCAAAAAATTTAATTTTGCTGTTAATTTCTTTAATATATTAAAGGTAAAATAGCACATCTTTTCTAGTATCTTCTAAAAATGTAATTTTATTGTTAATTTATATTTTATATCAAATGGCAAATCAGAGTATTAAAGATTTGAATTTTTTGCGAATAATCTGTGAAGTATATAAAAATACAGATTAATTCAAAACTTATCGACAAATCTTTAAGAGGTAGTGGAGTATACACTATAACAAATGTCTTGTGTAAGTCTATACAGGAGCAAATGACCCATTTAGGCACTAACACAAGAAATATATTTGAAATTAAACATGAATTGTTTCTTAGTTTTTAATAATTATTGTCAAAGGTGTGATTAAGCCCATGAATAATAAATATACAATTTTGATTAATTTTGCAGCAATCATGGAGTAATTTGCGTACATTTGCGAAGATACCAGGTACTTCTCGCAAACGCACAGCTTCAACGAATATTCTAGCGGCGAAGACCTCAGCGAAATCAGTCCAAAAATCTAGGTCGAGTGTTCATTCAAGCTTCGAAGCTCGTATTAAAGTTGGTGGACATAATTTTGAGTTATTATTTTAAGCCATGCTACAAAGCACCTGTTAAAGATGCTGTCAGAAAACTACTTATGTTTCCATTTTCGTCTCTTTTTTTGTGTTGGGCATCCAAGAATTTCTTGCACCCATATATTTGCTGTACAAAAGATATTTATTGAGATGTACGCGGCCATCTCTTAAAGTTTTGTGCATAAGTTTTAAATTACCCTGTATGTATAGATTAAATTTTATGTTTCGAATTATCAAACTTCAAATTTTATTTTTTAAGTCATTTCAACGGCCGTCTCGAGGAAGATTTGATTAAGGGAAGTCGCTTTCCCTAGGTGACATTTGATTGGCCTAAAGAAACTCAAAGCTTCATAACACGGTCAGTTTTAGTCGCAAAATAGTGAAACATTCATTGTTTAAAATACCAGTGAGTCAAGATTATTTTAATAAATAATCCTAATTTTCGTAATTTTAATAATTCCTAATTTTTTCAACAGTACATATATTGGATCAAACAATATTAAAAATAATTCTTTCCTTCATTTAAAGCATTTATCCTCTGGAATTATATGCCTATCTGTACCGATTTGGAAATTAGCTGTTTGCCCATGATTAGATTGGACACTGCTTGAAGTTATTACAAAATCACGTACCCTTAGGAGAATTGTAAAATAAAAGCTGCACCAACGTTTAAGAAATCGCCAACCTGAGGGATAAAGGCCGCTATCCAGTGACCCAAACCGAGAAGAAGGCAACCCCGAGTCTTATCAGCAAAAATTGTTTGAAAGAAGTCGCCTCCAAGTGTCTGTAAATGGAATGAGGCCGTAATTGAACCGAGCATTTTAAAAGGAAAAAATAATGGACGATAGCTGATTAGTTTTTTTTCCCAAACACCGTCTGTGGTAAAGCTGACAACTCCGGAGCATTTCCAATGACATTATCGGAAGGGACTCTCTTTTTACAAAACAACACAAATTATAACTAATATCTTTGTCGAGAATGTCAAGGCCCTCCAAAATACTTTCGGGTTGAAGGGAATGGTGAATGTGTCGTTAATGCAATAACACCCAAGGTAATTCTTGTCTTTGGCAATGAACCGATTTAAATGTATTTTCCGAAATTCCAATGATTATTCTTTGTTTTGTTTCCTTAGCTTTCATTAGAGCTGAAATCCTCGAAGAATTTGCTAATTAACGGCGTGAAATTGATTTTTATGATTATTGCTTTCCTAATTGGAAATAAGAGTTTTATGAAAATAACGAAAATGGAATGTTGAGGTCCGCTTGTTTATAGAAAGCTGGATATTCGTTAGAAATTTTGTTGTTTTTGAACAGGAAATGTTTCGAATAGAATTGAAACAAATATTCATTTATTTGTTTGTCAAATTAACGGTTAAAGCAAAGCTTTATGTACAATTTCCAATTTTAAGTGAAAAAAGTTCTTATTTAATGTTAAGTATGCTCTAATTCATTTAAATTTTATACATTAATAAAAGGATAAGATATAAAATGGTAAACATTAATATTCTTATTTTATGAACCAACTTCCAGATTTAATACGAGAAATAAAGTTTGCAATGTTGTCAGACAATACATTATTAATCAGTTATTCTGTGTTTTTTTTAATTTGCGTTAACAGAACACGCTGAATACGTGAGGACGAACACAGAAAAAATTTGACCTAACGGGCGAGTTCGATAAAAGACAAATTGAAGTAATTTGAACTAAATCTTCAGTTTTAGATTATCTTCCATTTTCTATTCTGTTATGGCATTATCACAGAACCTTGCAATAATCACAGTTGAACATCAAATCGTAGAAAAGGAGTAAGAAATTAGTAGAGGAACTCTTGACCTCTACATAACTTAGAAACTGGGAATATCCTTCATTTGGAATGCCACTGACAAAAAGTCGCCGATTCAGAATTCTGAAGAGGCTCGAGAAACTCATCAGATTCAGGCGACCGAGAGAAGTTAATGAAAGTCAAAAATTCTAGATTGAATAAGTATTTTAATATTAAAATAAGTAAATGAAAGTTAGTTAATGAAAATCCAAAATTCTAACTTGAATACGTATTTTAATATTAAAATAAATAAATGAAAGTTAGTTAATGAAAGTCAAAAATGCTAAATTTAATAAGTATTTTAATATTAAAATACTTATTCAAGTTAAAATTTTTGACTTTCATTAACTTCGCTCTGTCGCCTGAATCTGATGAGTTTTCGAGCCTCTTCAAAATTCTGAATCGGCGACTTTTTGCCAGTGACATTCCAAGTTAAGGATATTCCCAGTTTCGAAGTTATGTAGAGGTCAAGAGTTCCTCTAATTAAACTAATTTCTTACTCCTTTACTACGATTTGATGTTCACCGGTGATGCGAGCGACTTCGCGATCACTATTCTCAAAATAGTCAAGGACTGAAAATAGCTGAAATTTGACCTAAAGGGAATAATCTAATATCTTTGCTCTTTTATAACAATGTCAAATCTTAAATAAAAACTTTTATCTGAATTTTTGCACTTCGTAATGAAAATGTCAACGGCAGTTAAACCTCTGACTGCCAATTTTTAAAAATCACTACTTATATGCAAAGTTTGCAAACATGTCCAAATACGTTGAACCAAGCGAATTTTATATGCAAAGCTTTATCAGTATAATATGATCAATCAGGGCTGTTTTATCCAATGGGCTATTTGGGCTGTAACCCAGGGGCGCCATCGATAGAAAGGCCCCTAAAAAATTACTATACCGATTTTTTATTAATTTTGAACCAAAATTTCTTAATTATAATTTTAAATATATTAAAATTAAAAATACGACTAATGCTTCTAAGTATTCAGCGATCGATTTTATAATGTTACATAAATATGTAAATCTAATATTATAAATTAAAATGCATATTTTGTGAATGCCAATTAAATAAATAAATAAAAAAATTGCATAAAAGGCAAAATAATTATATGTGTTTTATTATATTAATTAAATATTAAGTGTATTATGGATTTTGTATTTAATAAAATTGAAAGAAAATGAGAAAATAAGAATTGAAAAAATATTTTTATACAATGTTAAAACTAATAATGTATACGATCAGGAGTGGCGAAAGTTGGCTTGTAAAATACTATTTTTAAAATGCGCAGATTTATAAAATTGTGAGAGAAATCAAAGAATATGTTGCTTTTTTACTAAATTATTTTTATATGTAACTAATTTTGTTGGGCCATAGGCGCTGAAATTTGGGTTCTGATGGGGCGCCAAGTCCAGGGAGCCCAAATTTTTTAAGACGGCCCTGTGATCAGCGTTATAATAGTACTAAGTAAAGAAACTGGAATAAGTATAGAAAATAATAGCTATCTATATCTTAGGTATTTTAGTTAATGTATCTCTCATTAGATATAGCTAGGTGCTACGCCTGCAAACAAAGCTTTCTTTGTTTTCAGTTGGCGTCTGTTCTGCCATGATAGTGATAGGTAAGGTTTATTTAAGTGTTTTTTCTTTCTTCAGATTTTGCTAGTCAAGACAGTTTATATTTTGTTTTTGCGAAATGTTTTTTTACATATTTTTTTTTGTTTCCAATTGTCCGGGATAGGTTCAGGCCACAGAGGAAAAGTTTATTTGATCCTTAAAGTAGTTTTTTCTCGACAGAAAATTTATCCCAATTAGAATCCAAAATGGAAAGTGGCCTTTGACGAAGTTTTCCATTTGGATTCTTCCTTCTTTGGTTTTTTCAATCGTATGTAGTCAATTTTGTTGCGTTTTAATGTCTATTATAATTTTGTTTTTCTTTCAATTGTTTTAATATCTTAGTACTAAGTAAACGTATTAGCTTGCGAAAATCGCAGGATGCAGCAAATAGATTTACTACGCGGAGAAGCAGTCAGAGGGTTAACTCCCATGTACAGGGTTGTTATAACTAAATTTCTTCTGTTGAGAAGGCCTGTACTAGGGTTCTAAATTAAACAAAATTTCACTAGTATGTTGTACAAGGTATGAGCTCCGAGAAAACTGAAAAAAAGTTGGAATTTCCTTCAACAGGTGGCAATGTGCCAATATCTGAGGATAAAACCTGAATTTAAAGATAAAGTATAAGAAGTATAAGAATTTTTCTACAAAGAGACTGTGCCTTGCGGCAGTAAAAGTTGTCTTAAAATAAGGAAGTATAGTTGTGGACTTTCAAAAAAATTGGTTATGAAGCTGCTGCTTAAAATCGCATGCCATATCTTCAGGTTTTAGATTATGGCTAGGAGAAATCTACATACAGTAGTCGCCGCTTATAATGATCGCGGATGTAACGATCAATCGGTTGTACTGGTCAAAATAGCGTAGAACGGATCTCCCATATCTAAACACATAGAAATTCCGCCGGTTGTAGTGATCAATAGTTCACTTGTAGTGATCGGTTTCACTGAGATGACATCATAGAGCTTGAGGACAATGGCGATGAAGAGGGGCTTGAAGAGAAACCACCATCAACAGAAGAAACTTCGTAAGCCCTTCGTACTTTAGGCAGATCAGTCCAATACCGCGCTGAATCTGTTGATGAAAATTATTCATATGAACGGTTTATCCAAAGAATGCTTGGAAATTAGAAAAGGTTACTCGTGATAACGCTGTTAGGAAAGCTTAAAAGTTAAATGTGTATGATTTTTTTAAATTTTTGTACACTGTATCGATCTTATTTTTCTATTTAAAATAAACGAGTACATATTAACAACGTTGTGTGGTCTGTTTTTTTTCTATTCTTTTATACCTAATGATTTTTATTATTTTTAAGGAATTTTGGACGTTCCGATCATTCAGATGAAGTGATCACCTTGTCTTTGACCCAAAGTGATAACTACAAGCGGCGTCCATTGGGGATTTTAGCGGGAAAACTGGAAAGTGCTTTATCTTTTTTCAAATCCCGGGAAGATAAGATCTATTTTTTCCTTTTGACAGCATTATTATTTATCATTTTCCCCTAAAACTTAGCAATAAATCTAGCCATTACATATGAGATGATACAATAGAACCAGAAGTCGCTCCTAAATTGGATATAATTAAATTATTTTGGCTGGCCAATATAATTTATTATAAAATTCAGGAAGGATTCAAATTTTTTTTAATCTTTTGTATAAATGCGATGAAGAATAAGCCTGCATTCTGAATGTTCTTTATAATATGGTTCGAGCCGGGAAATAATGATAATACTAATATTTTAAAAACTGCAACGAGCCGGATAATTTCCCCATCACTGGAACAGAAGAAATTAAAATTAACTGCTGGCTCATTAGATCCTTCCATATATTCGCTCCTTGAAGGGAAGTGAGTGAAACCTAATGTATCTATCAAAATCAGGCCTAAAGAAAAGGTTAATTAATGAAAAATCGAAATAAAGAGAAATGAAACTTTTAATAACTGATTTATGATGAAAGAAAGAAATTTATCTTTTATTCTTTTTTCCTTTAGACATATATATTCAAGGATTCGATTTTTGCATAGTTAACTAATTAAGACTTAGATAAATTAGTTGTTTTGAGAACAAGCTAAAATAACTATTTTTGCATGTATATGTGTACGTCCAAATTGAGCTAATATTCTTGCCGTGTGTGAGCAAGCAAAATCTACGAGAGTTTCAAAATCGTAGATTTTGCAATTAGTAATTAATGAGATATTTGAATTACAGGCATCTTCTAAATTTTGTAAGAAATAATTTTTTTTCTGAGTTTTTCCGAAACTTCATTTTTCCTAACTTTATAGTTTTTTTTCAAAACCACTAATTCAGTTGAAGAGATTTATCAACAAATTTAACAAAAACAGGTTTTAAAACAATACTTTTCTTAGTGAACTTAAAGGTAAAATTTTTGATTTTAATTGTTTTCTACTTTTTAGTATTTCATTATTATAAATGTTATGGAATCTTGAAATGATTTTTTTCTCTAATTCACCACCCGGTGGCGCCACTTGGAACCCAGGTAGCACATAATATTGCCTAATATCATACCATTCGCAAAAATAATATTGTACAATATTTTTCCAATATTGAAACAGTGTAAAACGTAAGACTTTTCCAATATTGTACAATGTTTTTTTTCATAATATTGAATAATGTCATATAATACTGTATATACCATATTAAATAATATTGTATTATACTGAATAATATTATATAATAGTGAATATTAATAATATTGCATAATATAACAATATACTGAATATTTAAAAAAAACATTTTAGAAGCATGGAAGAATATTAATCACTTAATACTTAAGTGCTGAACTTCTGAGTAACACTATGTTATTTTTTGAACATCTCTACTTACAAAGAGCTTTGAACCCAGGATCTTTTGCTACAAAACCGACACCTTACGACTGGACCAGCAAGACGTGCAACAGGAAACGTAAATGATGATAATAAAATGTAGTTACAGACTTCGGATCTCTACGAAATTTCATGCACAATCACAATTACTTCTGAATAGTCCTTTTAATTAAATTGTCTTTTATCGTTACAATTTCGAGTTCAAAATGAAATTTGAAGTCAAAGAAGAAGCAATTTTAGCTCTTATATCTAAGTTTTCTAATTTAATAAATTAAGGCAATAAGATTTTAAAATAATTATAATAATATATTTCAAAGGTTTTAAAATAATTTTGAAATTTATATTCGGAAAAATAAATCACGTGCATATTTTTACGATGAGAATAACACTAATTTTTTTTCACAGAACATTATATAATCCTATGTGAGAGCTGTCTTATGGTTAACTTCTTAAGCTGAATCCGTCCCGCCTTTTATTTACAGTAAAAAAAATTATTGTGTAAACATTATTATTCAAATGAAAATTTTGTAAAACATTTTTCGGACATACGATTCAACGTTGATAAATGTAGTGTTGCAGTATGATCAGGCTGCCATCTGTCGACGGTAAGAATAACTTCACCTTAAAATATTGAACAATGCTGATAAATGTAGAAATAATATATTGTATGCATTGTATTGTATAATATAGTATGATATAATATTCAGCATCTCAAAGAATAATTATTCCAGTGGAGTTTCTTGAAATAAAACCTCTAATCGAGTGATATCCTGAGTTAAAATGAAGATTTTTAGAAAAAGCATTGTTTTTATATTATTTGTGAAAATTTAGTTTCTCGGAAATACTGATACACACAATACAATACTTTGTTATGGTATTCGGTGTTCATAATATTGTATAACATTGTGCGAATATTATATGATATTTCTGTAATATTGGGGAAGGAAGCAAAATTAAATTTAATTAATTAATTGATCATTAAGTTCTGAAAATATTGAAATAATGTACTGCCATTGAGAATGCGTTCGTGTACAAAATTTCAAACCTCTGGCACATCAAGCATTGCGTGAAAAAATCTATAGCAATACTCTATTTTTACAAACATGTACAAGTCAAGTTAAATAAAAATGAAAGAACAAAACAGAAGTTTAAAAGAATGTTCGAATATTTGAATAGATTAAAAAAGCCTAACTTTCTGATTACTTTTACGAAAGAAGCGGTATCGTTAGTATTCTAAACCACAATTCTTATGTAATAAGATGTTTCTCCAAATTCTGAAAACGTACATTCGTAATATTGGCGAACAATTGTTTTGAAATTGCTCCAATATTTTGAAAAAGCCATTTGAGACGAACGTGACAGGTTTTCTTAATGTTCACATCTATTAAATAAAAACTGCTGAGCTGGAGGCACGCGGGAATACTTCGAATCAAAAGAATTGCAAAAATAGTCTTCGATAAAGGAAAAAAAGATAAAAAGAAAAGAAACAGGCCGTGGAAATGTATTGTAAAATAAAGTCAAAGAAATAGTTTTTCGGCCGTAGTTAGACATAGTAATAGATAGAAGATTACGAAAAACTAGCTCAAATTCTGGAATAAAAATATAGAATGGGAAACACGTTTTTAATATACAATAGAAGTACTAGTTCGTGGATTGAAAATTTCAGAAAATTGTTGAATCAGACATCTTCACAAATTCCACATGAGTATTACCTTCATGGATTCCATCGACATCAAAGCGGAATTTTTTTATAAAATATGACAGACGATGATAGTTACGAAAAATATATTTTAACACGAAATAACACAAAATGATTTCCAGTTGTGTATAGATTTTAAGTGCAACGTATATTTCTGCTTGAGTCAATATTTATGTTTCTTTTCCTTTATTGATATTATTTTAATGTAATTTTATGACGCGGAATGGGAAACTATACTTCTTTATTAGCAAGTAATAGGGGCATTCTATGAAGAAAGGAGCATTGAGAAGATTTTCTTTCCTTCTAATGATGAAATTATTAAGCATCACGAATTTATTTCAATCTTCTACTGGTATATTCATAGAAAAGTTAACCTTTAAAAGCACGATTTTAAAATTGATTTTAAAGTGTGTTTTTCAGAAAGCTTTCCTTGATAAAATTCTATAATGTCAAACACAGTTGAATTTTAATAAATAATAAGACGGATAAGTAATTTCCTTCGACATTGTAGAATAAAATATAGTATTCTCAAGCTTACAAACAAAGCAAAAAAGATGAAGCCTCCAGTGAAAAACATCAATTTATTTTTATTTTTTATCAGCACTCGGGCTGCCATCTATATGTTGTAAATTGATTTAATAAAAAATTCAGTATGTAGCATATTGGCGACAACAGGCATTAGAGCTTCAGTCTTATTTTCAAGATTTTAGAAAACAAAATTGGATATGTTGCTTAAAGGCAACACTGGGCCTTTAAGGTTTAATGAGGAACTTGCAACTTACACTGGAGAAGTAGAATCGAAATCAGCATATTGTGACTTTGATACTTTAAGTGAAGAGACAGAAGATTAAAACTTAGTCAAGGAAGTGTTATTTTTGTCTTTGCCGTATTAGTTATTAAAGGCAAAATTATTAAAAAGGCATTATTTGTAAAAGGAGGGCAAACAGTTTGAACGAGTTTTCCATCAGTCTTAGTAGAGCTGGACATGGAGTTTATTAGTACTTAAGCACACAGTGGCGAGGCAGATACAGCAGAAGTTAGTGATAAAATAAGCTTCAGGACATGACACATTTTCGGTGATTTTAATCTTTAATTAATGTAATTGTTTTTTCCATTTTACACATAGGACGTTCTTTCGAGTGTGAGGTTTCTGGTTGCTCACAGTTTAAATATTTTGGATACTATTGACATTTTATACTAGAGTGTCCGACTAAAGCGCAACGGTAACATATAAGTGCCCATGAACCATCAGGTTTCGAATGCCCAAATCTCTGACATTTAAAACATCGCAAATGATTTGGTATAAAAATAACAGGGTTTTGGTGTTCATAACTAGTGAGAAAACATTTCGGTACTTAAAGTGAACAAAATCTCTAGATTGTGTGTTTTATTGGAATTAATTTACCTAGCATACAACTTACTAATTCCGGAACGGGCTCTCAAAGTCGACCTCAGAAAGAGCACCAATTGAGTAGTTCGACAACTTTTGAGCAGATGTTACCATAGGAAAATCGCGCAAAATTTTCCATCTCTAAGAAAGGATAGTTATGATTTCATGGTAGCTTCGATAAAATCATTTCCGGATATAAGCCCAGTGGCAGAATACTTTTCAACAGTCTGCAACGGAGGTTGAGTCTCTTAAAAATAGTCTGCAGAATAGTGCGCGACTATAAATATTTTGCTTTTTTTTAAATACTTATAGTATCAACTTGCAACTATTAAAATACAACAAATATAAATTAAAAACCATATAACATCTTTATTATTGGTATAATATAATTGTATAAATTAATAAACAAAAGCATATGAAGATTAATCTTTTCTTTTGAAGATAATTAATAATAATGAGGTATCAAGTTGTTTCAGAAGTTATATTAAGCATACTACACAAATACCTATGCAGAAAATTATATTTGGGTACTTTTCCGTTTTAAACACAGCACTTAGTGTCTTTCTATTTTGGTGATTTTTTCAAAACAATACATCACTAGCTCATATAAATGAAATATTCTTCAATATGTTAGATGTTATTTAAAAATTTATGCCTCCTGTTTATTGTAAAAAAAAATATACGTTTGTCAAAAATGTCTTTCTTGTATGTTTTTAATTTAAAATGCAATAAATAATTGCTTTTTTTTATGAAACAAAAATCTTAAAAGTTATTAGCACATTTATCCTGATATGCATTTGAATGGTTTGTATGCAAACTGATAAATTCTTCTGCAACTATGAATATATAAGACTAGCAGTACACGCACGGCGTTGCCCGTAGAATCAGCACTTTAACAAAATGAATGAAAAAAAAATCGCCCACAATGACATGAAAAAGTTTTCAAAACAAAATCAAAACAAAAGATACACATTATTTGATTTTCCTGCTTATTTTTTTCGCCCTACAGTACAGAGTACGTTAATCCAAAACAATATTACAAAATTGGAACCTGAAAATGATTATTATACAGCAAGATTATTAAAATTGAATCCGAAAATAATAATCGAAGTAATTCATTCAGGTGAAGGTCATGACGTATCCTACGCGTCCGCCAATCAAAATTGTCAGCAACGTTCCGAAGAAGTGCCGCGCGAGGAACTCGATCGAGAATAATAACTCTCAACTGTCCAGAAAAAAATTAATTTAAAAAAAAACTTGAAAAGATATTTTAACCGTTCTTGATTTAAATCCGACAGAACCGGTCTAGTTATAACCTGAAAAAAATTAAAAATAATAGTGTTATTAGAAAGTCGGATGCAACAAATTTAAAAACAAAAAGAACATTCCGATGCCAAAAACCGACTATTTTTTAAAAATTTCTCAAAATTCAGTAAATCACGTTAGAAATTCAAAACTAACTTCATTAGAACGGAAATCGCGTCCTCTTTCCGATGGTGTATCCATTTTTGTCGTACAATTATTCAAAACCATTCTATTGAGAAATTAGTGCGAAAAATCAACCAAAACAACGCAAAACATTAAATAAAAAATTTCTAGACTAAATTTTAAAATTTCGGCTTCGAGGTGCATTCAGTCACCATTACAACTACCTGTGTGCCAAATTTCAAGGTTGTAAGTGCGATAAATTCATCTGGACAACGCACGCACGCACACAAACATTGCCTTTTATAAGTATAGATTCCATAGTATCGTTGTTTATTATTTAAAACAAGGAAGAACAGAGCTGTCATCCTCTAAAATTTTCGATACAACTTTTGATTTTATGGAATTTTGCATTTGCACATATGTAGATACATTTTGAAAGTGTGAATAATAATGAATTCCATATTTCTTAACTAATGCTTAGAACGTTTAAAACTGGGGCAATCTTGGCTTGAACTCTATTCCTCGTCTTTATCAATTTCAGAATTTGTTCCGTTTTCACTCCCGTTTTTAAAAAAATTATTGAATTGCAGCCGTAGAGATCGATGGAAACTTCGGAGATTTATTTTCATGCAGGCGTAAATAATGCTGCTTTAAGTTTTTTTGTAATAATGTAGCATCGCAATCAAAACAACAAATTTTATCTATATACGCAGCCATCTCAAAGTAAAAACCGCGTGTTATTTCCAGAAACCAGAAGCTCCGCGCTTTAAACATATCGGAATGAAACGTGTAGAAAACATCGGCCGTGACCAATACCGATATGAGGCACTTATCGTATTTCAAGGTCAAATCGCAGGCACTATGTCAGCTAGGTAAGCCCATTCCACAGAGAAGAAGAATCAGAGGTCTCACTCCCATAGACCCTAATGGCAACTTTTTTAACATTGAACGTCACATAGACAGTACGCCCTCTATCGCAGACTACGGAACTAACCAGAATACGTCAGCGTGACGTCACTGCGACGCAACTGGAAACGAAACCAATACTTATCGTCATGACAACGATGTGAACAATTATTAAAGTATTTATTGTATTTCTAACTCGTTTTTCGACGATTATTAAATTTAAGAATATATAATTTCTTTTGATACATTGTTAATTTGACAGCCTAAATTGTAAAATTTTAAAATAATGTTTTTTTTCACTAAATTCACCTATTCTTTAATACAGAAATTAAAAATAAATATACATTAAAAAAATTTATTCGTCTCTTGTAGAGTACAAATAATTTAAAACATATGGATGTATAATTTCAGAAGTATAAAGTATTTTTCAAATTATTAAACTTCATTTATTCTTTATCATAATTTTTATATTAGATCATATATTTTTTTGAAAAATCTGCACGAAATTAATTTTTGTCGATAAAGTTAATATACTATCTTTTTCAGAATATATTTACACTTCAAAAATAAATTATTTTTTAAGAAATAAATATTCATACTTATTCAAGATAGAATGTAATTTCCATAAAGAAAATTCATTTGCGATTTTTTTTTTTTTTTCTTTGCAAGAAATTAATTTTTGTGGCTCAAGTAAATACTATATATCTCTTTCAGAATATTTTAAAACTTCAACAATAAATTTCAATTAATTCTCTCCAAGATACAAAAATTGCTACAATGCAATTTCCATAAAGAAAATTTATTTGTGATTTTTTTTAACTCTGTAAGAAATTCATTTTTAAAAATTATGTTAATATTATACTATTTTTTTTAAATATATTAAAACTTCACCAATACATTAATTTTTAATAACATTCATTATTATTCCAGATACAAAAATTAAAATGCAATTTCCATACAATAAAATTCATTTTTGAAGTTTATTTTTCTGAATTTTTCCAACCCTAGCAACAAATTGTCTTGCTAAGTTGTTATAATAAATGTTTAATATTCAAAATAATGTAAAATTTCTTTATTGAACCAACATAATAAATTACAAAACATTGCAACTGCATAACATTTCCAACAAACATTGACTAGAAACCAGAGTGATTTGTTGTGTATAGTTTAAAAACATTCAATATAAGAGAGTGTAATAAAATAAACCAAGAGCTGAGCATAATTGAATGACTTTTGTACATAGGGTGGCCCTAGGTCAGGATTTTAAACTCCCGACACACTACGCTCATACTGTCCAGCATAGTAATAATTTTATTCTGAAATTATAATTTTTGATTAAACAGTATAAACAAATTTTCCCTTTTTGGAATAACATTTGCAAGCTTATCTATAAAAAAATCATCAAGAATTACAAGCATAAAACATATTTCAACTTTTTCTGAACTTGCATTGCATTTCAGATTATTGATCATCATTTAGGCATGTTTAATCATTATTTTACAAAAGAAGAAATTTAAAAAAAACTCATGCCTCCTCTTCGTGTTCTGGATTAGAAAATATATATATTAACTTTAATTAAAACAATGAAAATAAGTTAAACAAATAAGTTAAAATCAAACAAAAACATCCATGCAAATTGATGAAATATTGTAACAAATAAGTCTCGGCCATTTTAATAATATCATATTCTTTAAAATATATGAAAAAATGGTATGTTTATCTAATTTATCAGCTTTATGTATCAGTTACTTTTCACAATTTATACATTCAAGAGATAAACTTTTTACAGCAAAATAAACTCAAATATAAGATCAAGCGTTTTATTTGGATGATATTCAGGGTACTTAGTGTGTAAAGTTATCCATATTTTATTTGCTGAACAGCACCATGCAATGAATTTACCTAATGTAAACAATCATTTGATCAGTTTTAAACTGCTGAGGATAAATGGTTAAATAATTCATCTTATCAAATTTTTTATTGTAAATTCATAATATATTTTGTTGAAGAAGATTATCCATGAATGGAATCTAGGAATTAAATCATTCTTCTGCAGCCATCCTGTAGACAGTCCAGCTTCAACAATGACCGAGTTCCTGAAAGAACAAGCAAATTTCTAGTACATTCCCATTTATATAAAATAAACTATAAAAATAAATTCTTTTTATAAAAGGCACTACCTCATTGTCATGCATAAATATTAGTAAATAAATATTCAACTGAGAGGGTTTCTGATCAATAATTAGTAATTAGAATTCTAAGAAAGTCATTTACAAGTAACTTTCTTATGTTAAGATGTGTTAATTAAAACAGATCAAAATATTTTGATATCCTTAATAAAATAGTTTTACATAATATGTTTAGTAGATAAACTTCCTGTATTTAAATAATAGAAATGAGAATGAATAGTTTAATTTTTATTTGGAAAATTCTAAATATTATTCACATTTAAAAAATATTAATAAAAACAAGAACTTAAAATGCAATATAGCCTTAACCAGACTACAGATTCTTAATCAGTTCCTTATTCAACTGCATCTCACAATAGCCCATTTTTAACATAGAATACACATCTAAAAATTACTTT
>BGPR01005332.1:0-87587 GCA_013235015.1 Araneus ventricosus
TCTTTTATACATTTGGCGAAGCTTTTCTGAGAATTATTTCAGGGGGGAAAAGCATGTTTAAAATTTTGGTCTAAAAAGCAAGAATTTTAGAAATTTTTAAAAATTTTGAAAAAAGGCTATTTTGTCAATTTTATAAAGGTAAAAGTAAATAAATTTTATAGTTTATAATTTTTAATAGTGAATCTGAACATGTTTAAAGCCATTTGTCACCTTAAACTGTCCTTTTTAAGCTAAAAGTTTGTGAAATGGGTTGAATCATCTTTCGAAAACTCAAATTTTCTGAGGTTTTAACAACTAAATAGTTACCCAGAGTGAACTATAACTTTCTTGGCTAAATAATTTTTGCAGTGAGTGTGTATACATGTGGCGAATCTTTTCTAAGCAACATTTCAGTGAAAAAAAGCAGGATTAAAATTTTGATGTAAAAAGCAAGAAATTAGAATTTTTTTTAAATTTTGTAAAAAGGCTATTTTGTTAATTTTATAAGGATAAAAGTAAATAATTTTATGGTTTATAATTTTTAATAGTGAATCTGGACAAGATTAAAGCCATTTGTCACTTTAAACTGTCCTTTTTGAGGTAAAAGTTTGTGAAATGGGTTGAATCATTTTTCGAAAACTCAAACTTTCTGAGGTTTTAACACATGAATACCCAGCGAGAAAATCTATAACTTTCTTGGCTAAATAATTATTGCAGCGAGTGTGTATACATGTGGCGAAGCTTTTCTGAGCAAAAATTCATTGAGGAGAGTGGATATTAAGAAGTGAATGAAATTTGGGCTAATGAAACTGTTGAAGAAATGTTCAATTGTGTATACCAAGAAGGTTCAAATGCCTGATATCTGATTGTTGTAAATAATTTTTATTTGTAAACATCTTATAATTATACATTTTAGCATTCAAATTTCTTTCTAACATATATATATATGCTACCAGAAAATTTTAATTTTAGAAATTGATGATTTGGTTTTTTAGTAACTGATGAAAAATTACTGTTAGAAGTTTATGCTATTTCAAAAAATTTAAATTTACTTTTAGTAATTAATGTATTTATAATTTCCTATTACTAGCAGAGACTCATAACTGTACGGCGAGCGAGCGAAGCGAGCTGGGATCACGTAGTGATCCCAAAAGAATCACAACGTGATTCCGAGTAGGGTGTGTAACCCCCTAGTATTTCATAATTCATTACTATAAATTTTATGGTATCTTGTAATTAACTTTTCTCAAATCATTGTCAGATGTCGCCTTTCGTATAGAATTAAAACTAAACAAAATTAAGCCATCAATCGACAGTTTTGTCCTGAAAATATGCATATAATATATTGTTATCATAAATTCACAACTATTCAGAATTTCAGAACTCTCTCAAATCAAGAAATGATTGAAAAATAGATTACGATATTCCATCAAACGATTCAAGTTAAATAAAATCGAGTAAAAAAAAGCTTCGTTTGAAATTTATCCAATAAGGCTCTTTTTTGTATTTTGTTTCACTTTCAACAAGATGAAGTGGAAACCAAATAAACATTTTTCGATTAGCTTCATGCAATCAAGTCCACTAAATATGGATTTCATCCCGTCGGTTTCTACATGAGGTTAAAATTGCAAAAGAGTCGGACATCTTGTATGTTAGCCCTTTCTGTTATAGTCTGATAATATTTACATATTTTCAAGAGTTCAGCTTAGTTAAATTAACATCTCAGTTTGAAGCTACAAGTGTTATTTTGGGTCTGAGTTTGCACTTTACACAGACTTCGGTCGAAATATATATTCAATTATCCCAAAACACTCTTTTCCATCATCTGCCAAGTCCTGTTGCTGCCGAGATTGCTCCCTATGCTGTTCTACTTAACAAATGCAATATGAAAAAGGAATATCCCTTATTTTTTTTTTCTGGCCGACACAACCATTAGAAGAGTTCTGAAAATTCAAGAACTTTCAACTATTTGAAGTCCAAATAGTACCTGAATAGATTCATTTCTATGTTCAATTCACTGTTTAAACCTTTCAAGTACGATATATTGACTAAATACAGATATTGAAAGTACATGGCAATTTGCGAATAAAATAAATCATATTAGTGGTACATAATATGAACCATTAAATAAACAATTATCTTTCAAATGTATTTTTACTCGTTAAAAAGTTATATTTTAACGAATTTTACTTTAACACTGACTAATAAACGTAGTTTCAAAATCCATCAATTGTTGCACAGATTAATAGATTTCTACATAAAAAATAGTTTTGAGACAAATAAAATCAATGTTACAAATAAACAGATTTGGTTAAAGATTTTTTTTAAAAAGTCTAATGATTTAGAATATAACTTCTAAGAGAAATTTTCGAAGTAGATAGTGAAAAGGAATATAAGATACTCACCAAGGCTTGCATCTTGGAAGATCTTTTCTAGCTCGAAACTAAAAAGTATGATTTCACTTCCTACGATGTGGACTTTTATATCCTTTCCGTAATAATAAAAAAACTCTAGGTGGTACAATTAGCATCTCAATTTTCAAGGCTAACTATATCTTCAGATCGGGAAATCCTCGATAATCTTCCACGCCTTTTTCTAGGGCGTGGTTCAAAGAAACACAGAAATGAACTTGGACCCATCGTTTTGTTTTAATGCTCAGTTTCTCATTCGATTTTCCTTCCTTTCTATGAAAACCACAGTGTGGTAAAAACAAAGCAAAATTAAAAATGTGCAGATGATTTAAGGCGTCGGCCGTTGTTAGGATGTAAATAAAAATAATAAAATTCGACCCTGATTATTTTGAAACAGATTCAATTGTTTACTTTATGTGTCTGGTGGTTCAAAGCTCTTCCCGATTATGCATTCAGCAGTCGTACATTTTTTTTATGTTGTTTTTATTCTATAATAGCCACCTTTGTCCATCGGTTCTTTCGCCCACCTAATAAGTAATAATAATTCAGTTAAATCACTACATTTTTCTTCTTGTAACTTCACTTCGCTTAGAATTTCTTTTGAGTATTAGTGCATATGTACTCAAAAGTAACATCCTCAGAAAAAGATTCAGAGACCTCACGAAATTCATAATGAAAAAGGGAATTCTTATTAATGGTTCTGCAAGCAACAAAAACGACTTAGCAAAAATTTAATTCATAAACTATAATTTTTATGTACCTTTCTATTTTTATATATATTTATTAAAAAATTGCTTTCTCTTTTCTACTTTCGTTTATACAATTTTTTTTCTACGAGCTGCAAATTTATTTATTTTTCCTTTCTAGAAACATATTTTGTATACATATCATAACTTTTATTTATTTATTCTTATATTTTTATTTTATCTATTTCTACTTTTCTATTATATTTTATTTTATTCACTTATTATTTTATTAATTATTTATTTATCATTGTACATTCATTTTTTCATGTCTTATTTTCATAGCATTTAATAATTTATTTATTTATTCTCTCATATTTATAGTTATCTTTTCTTGTTTTTTATTTCTTTCTTATTGTTATTTGTGTTTAATATTATTGGTGTTGTTATTATCCCTTTAATGTAATCAATTATTATAATGTAATACTATGTTAAAGGCCTTATAGGGCATGTAAGTTATGTTAAAAAATAAAAAAAATAGATTTATAAGGTAGAAAAGCAAGTCGGCATTAGCTGAATGCTTTGGAGGCGTGAATTGTTCCCCCTCCACGCATATCCATCCCAAACTGGTGTGAAATCATGGAGGGATTTCCAGTACGGGGGCATGCTGTGATATCAAGTCAAAGTTCAGATGTACGTTCCCTCAACCAAAGTGCTTATTTTACAAATCCTAAATGAAACTTCCTGAGAGTTATACTCAATTGCGAGTGAGATTTAGCTGCAAGAGGCGTATAGAGTTGAAATGAGCTAGAGATAGATAACAGAGTTAGAATCTTGATATAGATTCAGTAATTGCCTTATAAAAATAAATTAGCAGACTGGAATCAGTTATGATGGCTTGAGGTGAAGATAAGAAGCTTACAGGGGTTGATCCAGGGTTTTTTTAGAGGCCCATTTTTGTGAAAAAAAAGTTATTATTGTGAAAAATAAAAATATTTTTGTGAAAAAAAATTATTTTTGTGAAAAATAAAAATATTTTTGTGAAAAATAAAAATATTTTTGTGAAAAAAAATTATTTTTGTGAAAAATAAAAATATTTTTGTGAAAACATTTTCATCATATAAAACCTTCAATTTTAGCAGTCGTATTTCTATATTCTGTGAAGGGGCCGTTTTTGTGAATTTGAATTTTGTGAAGGGGCCGTTTCATGAATTTGAATTTTGTGAAAGGGCCGTTTTTATGAAGTGGAATTTTGTGAAGGGGCCGCAAAATGGCCCCAATTTTCGCCTGGACCGACCCATGTGCTATCCAACGAAATTAGTTAAAATTGAAATTTTTGAATCAAATTGTTATTTTTGTAAGACAAAATACAAAACCGAAGACTGAAACGAATGACTTCCATAAACCATGTGAAAGGCTTAAAAGAAAATGAATTTTGTGACAGCAAACATCGGAAGATAATTGTTGCATACGCATAGCCCCCAAATGAATTTCAGATATTTCCAGAAACAATTAGGAAAATAAACGAAAAATTTTTATCTTGAGATAGATCAGCTCAGTCTCCAAGGATTGCAAGTGACAAAACTAAATCCAGTATTGATAGAACAATACATGAGCGCAGTTCCGTTGCAGATTCTCAAATACCGAAAAGATTTTGAATTAATTTCATTTTAAGGTGAAATTAGAATAATATGCAAGCAAAGTATCCTAGAAAACGAAAGAATGATATTCTTTCGTTCGTGTTCAGTTGTACATATATTCGATAGAGGTACCTAGAAGATAATTATTTATTACTAGAAAACTTTTGAAAAATGAATGAAATTATTCATATCGTCATGAAAATTATATTATATTAATACCATATTCTTATATTTTTCCGTTAGATGTAGTGCTGCAATTGATTTTGATGAAAGGTTGATTCTGTATGTAATTTGAAATAGAATAAAAAATTTAGTCGAAAAGTATGGCAGTCAAGCTAAATATCATTGGAAAGATGAGCTTCTACATTTTAAAAACATACGAAAATTGTTCTGGTTGATAATCAATCTGAACGTTTTTCATGCATAAGTTGTGAAAATTTTGCTTAAGCTAATTAATTAAATAATGAATGAAAATTTCAAAAAGATTTTCCAAGACAAGCTGTCAATAGTTAAAGTAAATTTTATATTGGAGATTTTCCTCCCCTGAAATGACAAGAAATAAAACCACACTAAATATAAAAAGAAACAAAATCTTTAAAAGTTTAAAAAATTAAAATGTATTATGAATGCGATGAAAATTCCAATTTATTAAGCGCATCATGTCATATTATTAGATAGCGTATTATCATACAATCATATCATGATATTTATTAGAGTATCATAAGAGCAACTTACAGAAATTAAAGAATTTTGATTTTTTAAAAATTCTGAAATGCAAGAACCTTCATATATATATATATTTAGCGTCCTTATTTACTAAAAACACCTTACTTATTTATTTACTATTTTTTACCTATTCTTCTTCGTATCGATTAATTACACCTAATTTATTATATTAATCACTACAAGAAAATAACTGATGATGTACTTCGATTTTTTTATTATTATTCTTGATTCTATGCCAAAATTGTAAATATTTCCATGCATAATTATATTCTTCCTACTGGAAATTCATATTCAGAAATTAACACGAATTCCATACAATACTTCAATACTTACATTTAAATATTATGTCTTGGAATTTTTTTTTAAATGGACAAGATTAACTTTTTTGTCTAAGAATTTAATAATTTCTTCTCTTTTGTGGCTTGCCGTCTTGACGCATTAACTATAATAAGAAAACAATCCATTCATTCATGTTTTATGTTGCTCTAGCAGCTATGTTGAGCAGGAAATGAAAATGGCTAACGCAACCAATCGGACATCTTAACTCGTCGCCTACAGCTGTTCCGTGTAGGAAAATAAGTTGTAAAAAACTAACCTTTCGGCACCTCTAAATAACTCAAGAGTGTCGAAAGCATTGTCCGAAATATTGTCGGCTCGTTTGACAACAGAGTTGCCTTTTCTTGTGGTTACCGACTTGGAGTTCACAGTTTTTCGGTTTAGTGGTCACCAACAAGCGAATATAAGCTGATATAATCGTAATAGGGTTGTAATAGTTCTCATCGCCTGAACTGAGAATAGCGTAAGGAAGTCCACAAATACCTACTAACGAGACGTATCGACTCCCTGTCATTTATATCCGCTGCCCATAAAGCGGCCCCTTATGTGATGACAACCGTGACAGGGGACTTCCAGAAGCTTTCGGACTGTGACTTCACTCACCCCGCCTCTTTTCATGGCTGAGAATCTCCGTTCTGCTTCTGTTCATACCCACAATCGGGAGAAGGCTATGTTACACCTGGACTTACTGCGAAGGGTGCTGGACACTAGATACAGTAAGTGAACCAACTCGACTAATAGTGGCTGAACATTGTTGTTGGATTGTCTTCGTACGATTCATTGATACGTTAAAAGTGGGAACTTGTTCAGATTACATACGCGGGCTGCTTTAAAAATGTTTTTCTGGAGTGAGTATTCAGAGAATTCAATAGGCTGACTCATTCAGTGAAAAAATGTGCTCAAGTTGCTGGAAAGAATGAATGTCATGTAGACAGATTCAACTTGAAGGTGCAGTAGGTAAATCCATCGGGAGCGTGTATTCTTTTTAAGAGTATTGTTCCGTTTCCATACGAGCTGAGATCTGGTAGTTTATAAACCTTATGCTCGTTGACTTTAACCCTTTTGCTACGGAAGTTCACTCCACTGTAGAGCCTCCACTGAGCCTTTCCTCGTTCCAAAAGTGTATTCATTGCGCTTGGACAGTTTTTAGTGTTTGGGTTTACATCTTACCCCCAGAAAACGCCACCTTGACATGCTTTTGGAAGAAAAGGGAATTTTGATAGAAACAATATATTCATAATTCCTAAAGCCACCGCTCGTCTCCACGGGTTTCTTTATGGATGCCGGCTAAAACCGGTGTTCGAAGCGAAAGGGCATGTGAATTTGGTGAAAGAGCTGGTGAATCAGATCAGTTGGTCACTAGCGATCTGATTCACCAGCGCATTAATTCTTTAAATGATGAAGAATGAGAATATTCCTGGGTATTATTGTTCTATTGTCTTACTCAGCGTATCAATTCTTTTAGATCGTTGATTTAAAAAAAAAAATGCTGTAGAATGAGTTATATTGCTTTTCTCAACTCAGCGCATTAATTCTTTCAAAGTTGTAGAGTTAGACTGAGAATTATTGTTTTAAAGAAGATGACTGAATATCATTGCTGATTGTCTTAACTTGCTAATAAATATGACAATGTTGGCATTTATTACATCTTGTGAGAACTCTTTTATGCTGAAAGAAAAAAACTTTAATAAATATTTTTTTAAATAATTTTATTTTTTTCGGAATTTTTTATTTTACCATCCTAGTTTCTTAGGGATATCAAGAGTTTTTTGACAGGGATATTATCACTTATAAAGGAAATTTTCACTAAATAATTTCCCTAACTGGCGATTTCTCCATTTTTTTTTTGTACGTTAAAAAGGATAATTTGTGTCTTCTTTTGTTGTCTTAGACCGAAACAATACTCAAAATTACTTAAGAAAATCTTATCTTGAATTAACAAGAAAGTTGTATTAAATAATGAACTGTATAACAAGTCAGTACAGTTATTTGTTTCTAAGGTAAACTATCATTATCTATAAAAATAAAACTAAAAAAAGTTGTTTTTTTTTTGCTGTCTATAGAAATCTAAACTACAAAATAAATTTTCTTCAAATTTTGCTCACAAATAGTATGAAGAATACACACACACATAAGGAAAGTTTTAGTGAAATGTCATGTCAACTAATTATATAGTTAATTTTTTATTAACTAAAAATATGTATATGTTTCAAAACTATATGAAAAGGAATCGCAAAAATAATTCGTATGCTGTAGAAATGCGAAACCGATGGTTAATCCACATTTTGTGCTGCACAAAACGGAAAAACACCTACTAGCGGTAATGCTCTCTAGAAGGACCATCTTTAAAAAAATTGAGCGTACTGGGCTGGAGTAATCTGGCGCCCTATCAGTACCGTAACTAGGAATTTAAGCACCAATGATCCGATCCAACGAAAACAACTACCTAATAAAATAATCGAGGTGCGAAAAAAAGAAGAAAAAACCATGTTCACCTGTTCTCTGATGAATGCATCAAAATTTTGAAAATCAGCACCGTCTAAAAATAGGATTTTCGTCCCCGCCATGGTAAACACTATTAATTTTTTTACAAAAATTAAAAAGGTAATTTTTTTCTATATTCTTTTCTATATATTTCTTTAATACAAAAATATAAAAATATACTTAATATTTAAATAAACACTCATATAAAAATACTTCTGTATTCATTCACTCACAATATAAACAGTATTATTGTGTTTAAAATAATCACAATGCACTTCGCAAATTGTAAGATAACATACAATATTCTTTAATATAGTGCTTTATAGTGTGATTCAAGAACTGAATCTGATGCACTACTTTGATATTCGGTATCAGCGTGCAGCTATCTACTTTATCATTGATGATATAGGCAACTTCTATTACACACATAGTATAGGATTTTCTGATTTTTGAAAAACTTTTGAACTGACATACATGTTTATGCAACATTACAAAACCGATGGTAATCCAGCACGAAATAATACCGCTTTTATCTTAAACCTGAAACAGGGAGAGATGAATTAAAAGGCGACAATAGTTACTGCTACCATCAAAGAAATTGTTTTTGTGAGCTCATGTGCGTGACAAACATTCTTTCTGACATTTTCTAGATCAGAAATTTTTAAATCATACTCCATCAAATTTTTTAAGTCACATCAATGACGTGACTCCAATCATAATCGTTTAGTACAGAATTTCCTAAATTATAGGTTCCAATCCCAATTGGGATCGGCCAGTTGGGATTCTGGAGTTGCAAAAACATTCACAGCACGAGCTTCTATAAAATTTTAAGAATGAACGAAGCTCAAGCTCATCCCAATATCCAATATCTCATTCAAAATTTCTAAAGTGGGCAATTAGTGGAAGAACGTAGTCTGTTCTGACACAAAGTTCTTTACCCAGATTCTTCGTTAAACTATCGTCGGTATATCTAAAGATTTTTATGGAAAATTGAATAAATAAAAAAAAATGTTTTTATTTCTGAATTATTTTCGTTAATTAAACGCATTCGAATCTTGTGTCCTCACATATTGCAAGTCAATAATATTTTAAGGCCCTTAATTAATTCTGTACGATGTATTCAATCAAAAAATAAATATAAAACTTTTCGTTTTTTTAAAAAAAGACTTTAGATATGCAAAATGCGAATTGAACTTTTTATTTAAATGATTCATTGTACAATTGTTGTGCATGAATTGCTGTGCATATAATGTTTTTTTTAATTACTTATTTCTTATTGAAATTTTTATTTTTAAAATTATTGCGATTTTTTAAAATTATAATTTTTGTCAGTTAATATACTTTTGCTTACTTTTTCATTAATTATGCATTTACTGAAAGAGTTAAATTTAAAAATTATTCTTTACTGCCATATTTAGTTTTAAAAATTATCGTTTTTCGTCTTGCTGTACTAATTTTTAGACTAGGCCTTTCTTAATTTTTGGAAAAATCAATTTTTTTATTGTAGTCCTGTGCTATCTTCCGCTGTGAGAAGTGACCACAAAATATATTTTCACCCATTTGTCATATCTTGCTTTAGAATTTCAAGAAAGTTTTTTTTTAAATTTCCGTGGCACTTTCGATGACAGGCATTCTGTACTTTTGTACCACCCTGCCCCTTTTATACCACACTGTATGAAAAAAATTACAAATGTAAAGATGAAGTGTATCAAAATCAGATTTTTAATGTATATGAGGAAATTCATGCATTTCCTAGAAGACACTTTTTAGATAGACTGTTTCTATTGAATAAACCAAATATTTATACAAAGAACATACTTTATTTCAGACTATAATACAAAATATATTTCATGTATACAAATAATTTCTGTATTATAAACCATTCATAAATAAATGCTTTTACAATGCAGTTTCTTTTAATCATTTCTATACAACATAATTTCACTGAGTGATTAAAATTTTGCATTTTTATTAAATTAATAAAATTGCTTTTTTTAAGAATTTACAAAAATGAAATATTCATTCTTACTCAGCATTCCATTCAAAAAATATTCTACCTTTGTCCCGCGCACCTGGCAGGAAGAAGGACAGAAGGACAACGCAGCACAACGTAGGACACTAACAATTAGATATTAGATGACATGCGAAGTTATGCTTAAAAAAAAGACTCCATTAATACGAGGCATGTTCGAAAAGTTAAGATGCCATACTTATATAAGTATAGGCAGAAAGATAATGTTTGGATGCGCTCGTTGGCACAGTGACTAGGTTCGCAGCTTGTTAGTATTCCCTTTACTGTTGGTCCCCATTAAAGTGTTAAATATCGTTCGAATAGAACTCGTTTAGAATAGCTGAACCAAATCCGAATCCCGCCAAATGCGAAATGCTGTCCATCATTCATTTTTGTAAATGCAAAAGGTAAACATCCAGTGGTCATTCAAGAAGAAAATTTCTTCTGATTATGGGAACATGACGGATCTACAAAATGTAAGAAATGGTAACGGGAATTCTGTAGAGTCAGGAATGTTCTTGACAAATACATGAGCGGTGGATAATCTGTGTTCCCTACTGAACATATTCTAAGAACTTGGAAAGAAATTCAAGTAAATCAGCTTCTCACAATGAAAGAATTGCTAGAAATAATGACAGAAATGTCTACCATAACTCTTTATGAGATGATATTGAAATGAGATTTTGGGAAAAGGTAATAGAATTCTCTGACTCCGGTATGCGAAATTTTCAGCTCGCCTTAACAGAAGCTTGGATAATATCTGCAACTGTGCAAAAAAATAAGGCACGTGTTGGTTGGTAATATATGGTAGATGTTTTTAATCAATGGATGTCATAATTCTTTTCATGAAAATAAGCCTTTGTATCTTCACTTCTCGAACAACCCTCGTATTACAAAATTTCTTCATCCGATTATTTAAATGCATATGTTTAAAACGTTAAACAGATTAAATGGTTTTGAAATCTCGATTTTATTTTGCTTGCTATTTTGAACCAGTATTTCTGAGTAATAACTTCACTGTAGTACCTCTTTTGCATTGCTTTTTTGCATTCAATTAATTCCCAAAAGAGCCAGCTGAACTTTTTCGTCTTAAAGCATAAATATTTTTTTCTTTGTTTTAATTTTCTCTTTTACTTACATTAAAATAATTAAAAAACTATTAAAATATCCAATGGATGAAAAGGATACACATTATGTAAAGTTATAGATTTAGTTTACAAGATTTATTGATTTAAAAACTATCACAGGTTATTTGAGCAGTGTAGATTCATAAACTTGAAAATAATCTCTGATTAGATTTATCTTAACTGCCTTTATTTGCGATTTAAAAATGTAGATTCACTTAATTATTTAAATACAAATGTAGTAGAATTATTTAAATTCTGAAATATGTACAATATCAAACATATAGAAGCAACAATAGCTTACTTCTTGTTACTTCTCTAAAATAGAAGCATACATCAATGTTGCAAATTATAATGCATTTTATAAGTACACATTGCTATAAAATTCTTCACTTGATGGTTTTCGAAGTGAATGCATATAAATATATTAAATTTAGATATCTTAATTCATCTTCTTTACTTACATCATATTTACAATTTTTGAATGAGATACAATATTTACAAATTTTAAACCTTCTTGCATAAAAGTTAGGGGAATTCAATCCTTGAAAAATACAGCAATCTTTTAAAAAATTGAGTCTTTGCTTAAATTCTCGCTGTCTTTAAAAGAAACATTTTTTACGTCTTTTATAGAAAAGAACATGAAATTGAAGCGGATTTAGAACTAATTTTTTTATAAAACGACAATTACGAGAACATAAAACCATATTTAAATCCTTCCTAGAGTTCTGGTAAGGATGTAACCATCGAGTGTGATGTATGGTGTATGTATGATGAATTGGGCATTGATTATTGCCTGAGTTTACAATAAAAATTAGTTTTGTAAAGCTCGGAACTCTACGCTTTCCTTACTGGTTAATTGACAGATATATAAGGAGAGCTCCAACAAGCATCATATTAGAGATAAAATTGATAGAGAGGAAAGTATGAGTGTAACCAAGGGCATTGCGTGTTGTTTAAGTTGACAAGAAGGAAGCAGCATCAGATCACTCAGGGTTATATGATCCTTTTAAGGACAAATTTCGTTAATATGAGAAGTGAATCGGCAAGTACTATTCTGGAGGGAAAAAAGATAAAGATTTATGTTTCATGAGTGGAACTGCAAGTTTCACACTGAAGATGACGTATCTTAAGTACTTGTAGATTAGCAAGTTCCGTACTGAAGTTGAACATATCATGAATGGGTTAGCAAGTTTACTGAAGATGAACGTGTTATGTAAGTTAGTAATGAACACAGAAGTAGTGAACTATAAGAAGGTTCTGGGAAACCTTTAAGGACTTAAGAGCTAATATTGCCAGTTAACAGCAAATGTAAACTATAAAATACCCATTGGAGCTTAAACTGTAAGCGAGATGTCTTTTTACCCCAGAACAATGTTGCATTGCATGCCTGCTATCGGAAAGCAATAAAAGAAGTTTATTAATTAATTATATAAAGAATTATTTAAGAAATTACTGATCAATTTATCCTCCCAGGCGCCTTTTGATTACTATCTATTCCTCTCCATACAGAATCATTGAAATGGATAAATGAGTCATAATTTAATATGTTGACTAATCCAAAAACAAGGATATTTTTATTCCAATACTAAAAACCATGCAGATCGTAATAAAAATTATATAATACAAACTACAATTGTTTGACTTCACGAAACGATGTGAAGTTACTCGCATACCCTCTCTTTATAGTCATCCATATTACATTTGTTCTGTGAGAATTATTTACATGTAGAGCTAATGTGAGTAGATGTCCTCTTGCATCAAAACCAAGGAACACAGTCTCCAACGAAATAAGGCAATCCTTGAAAAGCTCCTATCGGCATACGTACCATATTAGTTCTTTGGTGAGTTTTGACATGCTTTTTCAAATGATCTTTGCGTCCAAACCTTTTGGCACAGAAAACACATTGATGAGGTCTACAGCCTGTGTGAATGCGTTTGTGTCTTGTAAGTTCTTCATTTCTCGTAAAACTTTTGCCACAGTTTGCATGATCACATTGAAATGGTCTTTCTCCTGTTAAGCATAAAGAATCATGAATTAGCAGCTATTTTTAAAGGTAATAAAAATGAAAAGTTTTTATAAATACGATTTCATTAATGAACTGAAATATCGTAAAATATTTTATCAAAAATATGATAAAAAACAAGGTAATTGAAGTGGAAGGCGCTGATTTAATACTCTAAATCATAAGAATTTTAATCACATTTATAAAATATTTTAATTTATAATGAGTATTTAAGAATTTTCTTTCTTCAAGTACTCACTTTGTTTTAATTTTCAGATGCCCAGAACAAAAATGTTTTCTAGATTTTAATACACTGATAAATAAAGCAAGTTGTTTCTTTTTATTGTTTGCCAGTTGTAAGTCTTCCGTATAATTCATAATTGCAATTATTATGGAATCTGTAAACCATTTTTCTCTAATTCACTACCAGAGGGCGCCTCTCGTATTGAATAAAAAATTAAATAAATTTAAGCTATTTTCTGATAATTAAGTTTTGCAAGTATTCAAATGTTGTATTGTCGTCGTCAGCATACAACTGTACAGAATTTCAGGACTCTTAACACACCCGAAGAAAGCGTAAAATCAATTACGAAGTTCCCTCTTCGCAAATATGAAGGGTAATTATAATATTAATCGTAATATTACGGGTAAAAAATTAAATGCATCTGGAATTATATTTCAAATTTATATATGAATGAAATTTTTTATCTCGAAGATTAAAATTAGCCATTTTCTCCAAAGAAAACGATTCCCGTCATTAAAAATTTATTTCTGAATGCACAGTTTGAATAATCAGATATTTTAAACGGATATAAGCAAATTATGTTAATAAAAAGTAAACACTAAACTCTAAGGACAGAAATGTGCTAATAAAAACTGCATTAATATTTTCATTATTTGCAAATATCATAACATGCTCCTTTTCCCCGATGATAAAACGCTTTCGGAAATTGTAGCAATACCCAAGAAACTGTCGCGTATCTTATACTCTAAGGTTTGAACATTCTTCCCATATGGAAGAAAAGTCATGAGAGGTCAGCTATTTGCTGGTCATTTGTGCACCACTTCCAGCTTTCACGCCTCTCCGACCACACAGTCATTGAAAAGCACCACGACATGTGGTGAAAGTATCTATTCACAGTTTGACTTTTTGCCCTTATGGTCAGCATCGATCAATAGAGCTACTGAGAGGAAAGCTTTTATCCATTTTAGGCAGTCTAATCTCTGATAAAGAGGCTCTTTAGAGGCAGCTTAAAGTACAAAACCCTCTATTCCTCGGCTTAAAGGAGTTCAGGTCTATTAAGCACACATTGAAGGGTTAGGGGTGGGACGTGGCTGTTAAAGACCTTTTGGTAAACATCTTCATTGCTTACAAATTCTTGCGTTTGAACTCGTGGTAGAATTTTCGGGGTCGATCACATAACGGTGTGTTTCCAAACATAGGGGTTGGCAATTGCTGTTTGGTAAACATCTTCGATGCTTGCATGTTTTGAAATGACTTGATTGGAACTGCTGTTGTGACATCACAGTAGAGCAATAAAATAATTTGTTGCTGAGATTTTTAATGGGGTCACATGATGTTAAGTCTCTTGATAAATTCCTCGGCACATTTCATTTAAACAGTCTGCTCTGACAAATGCACAGAATAGTACAAACAGCAAATGCGAGGTTCTTTTATTGTGTATTAAGTGACCATATTCTAATTTAATGGACAAAAATGTTGTATATTAATTTACAACTTTTTGTACTGAATTAGCTTACAATACATAAAAAAAGAGCTTCCCGCGTTTGAACTCATGATAGAATTTTCGCGGTCGAATGCATCACGGCATGTTTCCAAACAGGGGTGGAAAGCAGTAATTACAGTTTGGTAAACATCTTCGATGCTTACAAGATTCTTTAATTTAGGTTTTGAAATGACGTAATTGGAAGTGCTCTTGTGTAGAGCAAATAAACGAATGGTTGCTGAAATTTTTAAATCTGGTCGCATGATTTCAAGTCTTATGGTAAATTCCTCAAAGCATTTCATTTAAATGCTAGGAAATAACAAATGCGCAGAATACTACAAACAGCAAATGCGATCCACCTTTAACGTGTATTAAGTAACCATAAGTTAATTTAATAGATAAAAAGATTGTAAATTGATTTAATACACAAAAGAGTTGTATTTAAGCCATATAAAACTGAACTATCAAAAAGAAGCATCGACAGCCAGTGTTGATCTCATTCAAACTGGGTGCTTAAAAGAAATCCCTGAGAGTGTTACTGAAAACAGCAATTACTATGGACAGATAGATTTCTAAGGAGTTATTAATTCTGTTTAATAATTTTATAAGCCGGTGAATTGAGAAGAATTAGATTTATGAGAGGAAGAAGATATATGCGACTCGAAGAAATTTTTGATTTCTTTCAATCCGGCTGTTTAAAAGAGATCTCCGAAAGTGTTAGTGAAAACTGCGTTTACTTATAGACAAATTTCTTAGGAGCTATTAGTTAAATATCAAATTACTTGAAATTAATTTTTAAAAAGGAATTTTAATATAAAAACATTGATTTTATTTTAGCTGAACAATTATTTATTTTATATAATTAATGAACTCATTTAATGGCAAAAGTTAGATACATTTTTGGAGAAAGAACATATATTGTGGCTATATTTGATGTCATTTAATAAGAGAAACTGGAGACAGAGGTTGATGCTTCATTTTTAAGACTCATAATAGAATACGTATACATAACGTTCATTTTCATCTGCATTAAAATATTGTAACTCAAACAAGCGTGTAGATGAGAAAATTGGATATCAACTGAATTGATTCTAGGGAAATAATTCATTTTTTCCCTACTGATAAAAATTTGAAATTCTTTTACTTAATAATTCAGGAATTATAGATAAAGTACAGGAACAAAGCGCAATAACACACAAAAAATTTTGCGGTATTTGCATCAGTTCCGCAAAATAGCATATATAGCATAGAACTATACAGTACTACTCTTAATTCATTGCTTCTATTCCATTAACCTAGTATCTGAAAAAAATACAAAAATGTGATTCATCACTAATACTAAGTAAGCTTACTTATTTAGATTTCAAATTAAGCTTTAAACGGGTATTAGAAAAATAAAATGCTAATTATATTTTTCATGTATTTCCTTATTGCGCCAATTTCTCATACAGTTTGTTCAAAACTCTATTTCAAAATCAAACTTATCAAACTAAACTTTATTGCAAATTCAAATATGTTTTCTTATGGAAATTTATGAATATGCTATTTTCACATTTATTTAGAAGCGTTAATTAAAATATACAAGTATTGGTGCATTTGAAGTTATTTATAAAGTTTCAGAAGTACATCTGTATAAACAGGCAAAGATTCTAAACGTATGGTAATCGTAAGCCGATTGGTGAAAAAAAGTGTTTGTTATTCATATTAATAAGCAAAACCTATATATGTTATCGGCAAAGTTTGAAATTAGGCATTCCATAGAATGCTTAGGCAATTTCAAGAAAAGTATGGCACGATTGATATTTCATACATTTCCTAAGCCTTCTATACAATACCAAACGACAAACCGGCAAAGAATGAAATACATCGCCGATTCAATTTTGTAAGAAATAAAATTCAATGGAAATCAAAATAAAATATTATTTCCTTTCTTGATGCAACAAGTAAGTTCATATTTTATTTTGATTTCTTTAATAAGGAAGACAAGCTTTGTTTTGGGTAACTTTTATTTAAAATACATTAAGGAAAATTAAGGATTTTTAATGGAACACTTTTATTAATTTTCCTGAATAACATTTGTATTTCTGTAAAATGCACGCCTTTTAAATAAAAGCCTTATCATGACCTTCTTATACTTTGCCTGAATAGCATTTATCATTCTATAGAATGCCTATGTATTACGTACAATGCCTAGGGAAAGTATATAATATATTCAAACAATTCTCATATTTCATACTTTGTCTAAAAATGCCTAAGCATTCTATAGAATGCTGGCGTTTCATACATTACCGATAACATATGCACTGAAAAACAGCAAATACTGAAAATTTCATGGAACAAAAAATATAAAATATGAATGAATTTTCAAAAAATATATAAAAAAGTATAAATTATACGTAGTTGTTTCACATAAAGCATAAAAGTACAAAAAATAATGCACCTAACTACTGACATAGAAAACATTTTAAATGAAAGCAAAATTCCACAAACGTTTACAACAATTTATATAAAAAAATTATTCTGATTAATTTTATCTTAGTTGTATATTTTGTGAAAGTGCATTATAAATGTGTTAAAATTCCTAATTCCTTAGAGTATTTCTATCAGCACCCTAGGCATTTACAGTTTTTGTTGATGCTCATATTCTTTTTAAATATATTATATATTATGTATATTATTACTTTTTGATACGCTAATAAAAGTGCATTTGTAAGAACTCTTTATATTTATATTCCTCAGCTAGACTAATGTGATAAAACATGTTAGTTCTAGGAATGGCAAAATTCTTTCTTTATGAATGTTTATTTGTTGTTTCCTCGAAAGTTGGTACAACAATTAAATAAATTTGCAAAATTTTCTGCTGCTGAATTCAATAATTTTGTAAAATGTTTTACAAAATAGTTACTTAAAAGAAAGTGGTAAAAGGAAAGCAAGCATGCGAAGATTTTCATTAAACTTATAAATAAGTGAGGCACAAATTTCCAAAACCGGACTAATATGTGCATTGCTTTAGTAAAATATGTTAGCAAAGGATTGTTGCACATATGATATTGCTACGTATAATATTACAAGTAATGCCTCGAGTACAAATGTACATTTCGCTTGACGTTTTATTTCATGAAAGAATACTAAACAGCAAAGAAATGTGTTTATGAGAGAGAGAGAACCCATGAAAATTCTATTCGAATAATTCGAATTATTTTCCGATTCATTGAATTCCCTATTAACATAATGTAAAATACTGTCCACAATTCAAATTTATTTTGGTTAATTCGAAATTAAAACTAAAAATTATAAAAATTAGTTTTAATTTTAAATTATTTTTGTTAATTAAATACTCCCGTGCAGTTTTGTAGTCCGTGTCTGTTTAATTTTGCATGAGAATGTATTCAATAAAAAAGCAATAAAAAATTTCTCAGTTTCTTAAAAAGCTTTTAAGACGTGGGATGGGAATTGTACTGTTATTTTGATTGCTGAACTAATGTTGTATTTAAAGGGTTATGTACTTCTCATTTAGTAATTATGTATTATTTAAATAAAATCTCAGATGTATTAAATTTTAAGATCATTTTTAGATTAAAAATCGCAGCTCTCTCTTACTGCACCCATTTTTAGATCTTGTTTTTCTTAATTTTATTGAGATCCCGTCAACTTGGAAAAAACCAAGTTCCGCGGTATTTGTTGTATCTTATCAATATCAAATATTCAGCAATAATAAGCACGAAGCAAGAATCAAATTTACAGCATTTATAGGGAATAGTAATATATGAAAATTTTATGAAAATACATGGAGCATGTATAGTTAATTATCAATAGCAGAAAAAAATCAAATTAAAAGCGTTATATCAGAAGTGATTATCAAATATTAGAAATAAGTAACTTGAATGATAGAAATGTTTCGAGAATGTCAATTTCTCGTTTAATTAATTAAATTCAACTTTAATTGTATTTTTCACTCATTTTTCAAAACAAAAACCGTTTGTTTACTAATATGCATACTGATTGATATGTATACTATTGGTTTGCTAATATGCATACTAATTGTTGTGCATATATGGTTTACATATATGCACACTAATTATAATGAATATTATTCCTTTTATCAATTATACAATTAACTATATGTATGAAGTTAAGCGATGAGAAAAACTAAAGTCAAAAGTTATTTCAAGCTTATTAATAAAAAATAACCAGTCCTGAATTTAAATTCCATTTTTTAAAGAAATGTAGTGGAGGGTAATTTGGGTAGACTTTTTTTGTATTTTTTGTATGAATGCTTCATTTTTGTGAATTAATTCATTAATTTAACTAAATTTGGTTTCGAATCATCGATGTAAGTATTAAAAGGATATTTTACTTTACTTTGAATTTAATATTTTGTGCTTTATTTACTTTTTTCTAAAATTTTTCTGGGTTCAGAATTTCGAATGGAAAGACCTTAAAAATACATCTTTCCAGTTTTTAGATCTTTAAAATCGTCTGCTTATTTAACACTCTTTAGTTTTGACACTTTTCAGATGTGCTTCTTTTATAATAAGAAGAATGCAGTTATTTTATTTTGAGCTAAGCATCGATAACTCATAATGTAAAATTAGCAATCAGAAATTTTGAAAATGACATTTAATACGAAAATATATCTACCTGTATGAATGCGAATATGTCCTTTCAATTGTCCATTATTGCTGAAGGACACTTGACAGTGAGGACACTGAAATCGCTTTGGCCGCTGTTTTTTGGCTTTCAGCTTAGAAATGGGCTGTTCGAAAAGTTGACTAATATTAGGAGCCACAGGAAAAGACATTTCAGGAACAAGATCACCCCAAAAGCTAGAAGCAGCTTTTGAATCGACCACTGATGGTATCAATATGCCTTCGCATGGTAATCTTTCAGATATATGGTTTTTGTCATGCACCATGCTCAACATTTGGGAAGCTACAGCAGTGGTAGCAGAAAATGGTGGCGGTGCTAACTCTGTTAGATGTTCTGTCAGCGATGAAGGTACTGGTAATGTTCTTGGAAGTACACCAGTGCTTCTGAAAGCCGATGGAATAGTGAGACTGTTTTGACTAGATAGTTGAAAGGCTGAAGTTTTCAAGCAACTTAAATCATCTTCATCAGTGATGATCGTTTTAGGTTCTTCAGAGTGTTCTGACACTGGCAAAGAAGAAACAGGGGCAACCATATTAGGGCTGCTGGAGATATCCTTCTGAAGCGGCAGAGAATGGGAATCCCCGAAAGCCCAGGGGCGAAAGAGGGATGACCGATTCCGTACCTGTTTGAAAGCCATGGGCTCAAAACCACTTGAAGTCGCGTGACACATCCACTTGAGTCCAGACACAGCAAACCGATCTGACAACAAACTCACTTTATGGGGATCTTGTTTCTAAAGGCTCGCTAAGAGCAGATGGTGTAACCAAGTAGTGACTATTTCTCGATACCCATTCAGAAACCTATATAATGATGAATGCAATGCCTCTAACAATGCCACGGGATTTAGATTGGCCATTTGACTTTAAGGGCCCTAGTGTTAACTTCCCTCCTTTTCACTCCCCTCTGCCTATGGACGCGTGATGGATGAGCAAACACCCCTTACTTGCCCCGTTCTGGATGTGGGGCGGAATGGGGGGTTGCCGGTGGGATGAACTTCACAGGGGAGCACCGCCAATATTTGCTAACGCTAATGCGATGCATAATATATGTTCCGAGATGAGAAAAATGTTTCAATGCTTCATTGAATTATCAATTTTTATACAGTAGTTGCAGTGGCTTGCGATAGAGTGGCTCGAAAACTCCACGGAGACATACATGTCTGTTTCAATAATTTTGTTTGTTTAAGTCATTTAATTATTTCAGTTTTCCCGTTTTTATTTCAATGAGTGTAAAAAGTAGGTGTAAGTAGTTCTAGCTTAAAAGATCATTTAAATATTAATCAAAGAACCTTCTACTTATTAAATATTTTTCGAATTAGAATTATTAATATCATTTCAGAGTTACAATAAAATAAAACTACTGCTTTATAAGACTTCATTTTCATGAAAAGGATCTTTGAAAAAAGTATCTTGTAGATGACGGAAAACTAAGCAGTCAGTTTTTATTTTTCTACAGTTTAATACGTATTGTATAAAGAAAAAAAATGTTAGTAGTTTCAGTGAAGTTTGACTAAATTTATTTAAATAAAATGAATTGATATGTTGAGAAAAGTGGGCTTTCTTTAATTACAGATAACAATACGTTTGGAATTTCATGACTATCTAGAAGCACAACAGATACTGTAAAATGGAAAAGAAATCCCCGATTACTGCTATTTATTTTATAATTATTAAGAAATTCAACAACATATCAAATTTAATATCTGCAAGTCAAAGCAGCTCGAATTTTCTCCCCTCTACAATATCATATACTAACAAAATATAACGTGTTTTATGTTTAGATTTGCAAGAGCGGGCCCGGAGTGTATATTCGTAATTTTTTCTCCCGTCGTTACCAGTGGCTTAATAAGCGCCATTTTTTCGCATCTAAACTGTAATAGGCTTTAAAATGTGCCACAAGCACATTAATGTTTTATCTCCACGACTTCCCTTAAGGCTGGCACAAGGGGTATCTATATCTCCTTGTCGCCACGCCACCGATTCATATTATAGTTAAGGTATTAATAGATTGTACACATCTTGGAGCTCTTCCTTCTTACTGAATGAATCCAAATTTTGACAAAAATATGTAATAGTAGTATTAAGACCACATATCAAATTTTATTTTCCTAGTTTATGGCACTTTTGAGTTACGGCGTTCAGAACAGCCGACACTCAACATTTAACGGAGTTTACTCCTAATTGTCAGAGGTCTACAATTCTGGTGGGGAAACTTTACACTAATATAAAATATTAATTGAAAAGTGAAAAAGAGACCAACTGATTAGGAGTACGTGATTGAGATTTGTTCTTGTTTCTTGGCAACACTGACTACTGTGTTTTATTACTTAAATGTACATAACAATGAGTCAGGAAGAGACGATGAGCCAGAATGATGAGAGAAAATTTTAGTCTTGAAAAATCCGCCTCTGGTGTAGAAAGTACAACATTTCTGAAGGCAAGTTCATTTAAACATGAAAGATAATAAACTTAGCTTTCATTTTGCTGCTTTGTATGCCAATTATATTAGTTAAGTTTTAACCAATTTTTTTCTGACTGAAATAACTTTGCATCGAGAAAGATGGTTTCTTTGCTCTTTGGAAATTTGTGGTACAATGCAACCCTAGTTGGTTTTTTAATTTATTTTTGTATTAAATAATAATAAGCACTAAGTTTGCTTTTGCTTCAGATATTGCCAGGGTGTATATATGGAAGTTAAGGACTTGTAACGATATGTTTTTTTCTCCAGAGTCCTTAGAAGCTTGCATTTATGCCATTTTACAAGGTTAGTGCGCTCTTAAAGAGGCAGAAGCGTTTTTTAGAACAACAAGCGAACAATTTGTTACAAAAGATAAATACTTTATATAAGGAAACCTGGAAATCCTTTGGTTTTCTCCAATAAAAAGAAAAAGACTATTGAATTTATATAATGCACTTCATTGACTTCGGTTTTCCTGTCAATAGTGTAGATCTTACATTGATAATAAACGCTTATCTTGCTAAGAAGGTGTGGTTATAGAGAGATATATTAACATACATGGCAATAATTAAGGATTTCTAAAAGGCCATCATGATTTAACCGGATAAAATGGTGTAAAATTGTTAATTATAATCAGAAATTTATAAAATTTATTTTTATTGTATATTTCCACCTAGGTTTTCAATAAATATATCTAAAATTATACACAGTGAATTTGCTATTGAAATATACAGAAAAAAACGACCAGTGCAGTGAATCCCACTCTAGGTAGCTTTGTACAAAATTTCGAAAAATTATATATATATATTTTTAAAATTACTATATGATCCAAATTTTGCTGCAAGACGTTTTTTAGTAATCACTCAACAAGGAAAATGTTAGAATTGCTTTATTTTTTTCTTTTTTTTTTTAGAAAAATAAATGCAACTAATCTCGAAATTTTTTCTGAAGTCATCAAAATCATTGCAAAGTAAGGTAATCTACTTAAACTATTTAATTGCCTTTTAACGTTTCATCTTTTAGTTGCTTTTTCTCAGTTCAAAATTATACAGATCTACAATTCTCTTAATAAAACCATATGCCAAATTTAATTTATTTCTCCTGGTGGGATCATTCACATTTCGGTACTGCTTTGTAATTTTGATGTTACTGCAATGTTACAATGCATCCAATAAAAGTATTAATTTGAGCACGGCTCAAAGACAATTAGATTAGAATAATTTAAGCACTGGGATATAATAAAGCATAAAATATCTTATAAAAGTTACATTTTCTTTTATCTTTGGTGTTTAACTACAGATTTTTACTTTTGTTTCAACTTATTTGCATTTTATAACTCTTCTTGAGTTTAGTGATTATAAAGTTATTTTCTTCCTTAATAAGGATATTCTTATTTTTTATTCTTCATTGTAAAGACTTATAGTAATGTCGGCTAATAGGCGATATTTAATTGCAATATACATGTTTTATTTATTGTAGTTTAATTATTTTTAATTTTATTTATATGATAGTCGCTTCTTCGCTAGAACTTCGCAAATTTGAAATTTTTCTCTGGTCTCCTGAATTTCTGTTCACATAATGCCAAATTCAAGTCTATGATTCGAATTTATTTTTGTTAATTCGAAAGCAAAATTAAAATTTGTTAAAATTGCTTGTATTTCTGAATTATTTTTATATTTATACCTTGAACTCGTAAATGAATAAGTTTTACATCAATCCTTAGTCCTTTCCAATCATTTTTTACAAGTCCTTAATTCTGTAGAGGACTTTACTACTGTGCAATGTATTCAGTAAAAAAGCTATAAAAATTTTCTAACGTTTAAAAAAACTTTGAAACTGTTAGATGTAAATTCCACTGCTTATTTTGAACTACGTAGTTAATTGTTGCATTTAAACTGCGATATAAGCACTATTTATTTATTAACATTTCATATTTATATATTGAAATTGTTTTCCACCTGCGGTCTTAAGATCCTCAAAGACAAGTTTTCTTTAAAATATTTTAAATAAAATTCATATTTCACATTTAAATGTGGGAATTATTTAATAAACATTTTAGCTATCGAGTGAAAATCCAGACAGACATCTAAATAATGTAAATCTTTACCGCTATAATGCGTCATTTTCGTTGGGAATCTCCCAGTATGAGTATGAATTTGTTGGCAAATGTCCCCAGAAATTGGATTTGATTTAGGAATTATATCCCTTTTATCACGAGGAGTTTCACAAGCTATTAGTAAGTCACAAGGCCTTCTTACTCATGCCTCAGGTCTTAAAGTGGTGTAAAAATCGCTTTAGCTCGATAATATGCTCCCAAGTTATTAAAGAAAAGGCTTAAATTTTTATTAATTTTTAATAAATTAAAAATTTATTAGCTCTTAATTTGGTAGCTCTATGTCCAATTGTCTGGCCCTATAGAACGTTTAGAATGAGTCTTGCATCACCCATGTCGTATGTCGCAATTTACAGATGGTATGCCAGGCTCATTATAGGGTGAATATCTAATCTAGGTCTAATATCTAAAAAGTGATAAATCAAAATCAGACAATATTTTGCATTTTGAATTGAATGTTTAGGTTAGTGGTATGCATATTTCTGTGAAAGCTCGTTCAAAGAATACATTTCGTTTTAAATAATCTATTTGGGAAAAACAGTCATGTTCGAAATAGTGCTTGAACCCAATAAACTGGGTGAGTTCTGTAATTCACTTCGTCGAAATATTTATTTATTTAAAACAACAATGTATGGAGACTGAATGATGGACGGGACGAGTGCTCCTTTTCTATGAGAATGAAGGTTTTTTTCTTGTGATAAAATGCCATTTTTCTTTTATGATTCTTTTTAACGATTTGTTGTTGATTTTAACACTTTAATTCAGTAAATACATTTTTTTATATCTATGCATGTGAGCTATCTTTTAAGGAATAGAAAGCTATGAAACAGGTACAGAAAAGCTCTGGTTTGATTCATCCTCCCAACCTTGGTACTTCCGAGAAATCACCCGGTCGGGTATTGATGCTTATTCGTGAGAGATCCCAGTAAACTGCGTGCTCCCGTGTCGCAAGTGACCACCTTAGATTCCTTTTCTTCGAGCAGCAGTGTCTCCAGCAACTTCTCCAGTGTATCGGATTTTCCCTCAAAGAGGCTGTTGTAAATCCTTTTCATATTTTAATGAAGTCCAAGAACTGAAAACTCACAGACATGGTCGAAATGAGCTAATCCAAGCAAGATAAAAACCACTACCACCACTGCCTTTTAATTAAATGCATAAAGAAATAATTTTAAAGTAAGTGAATTGAATGATGTTTAAGTCTGTTATCCGCTGGAAGATGAAATCAACAACAGATGCTTTTCACTCAAAATTTCAAAATGATTGATTGGTTTTTTAAATCTAAATTTAGTACATTAAAAAAGAACTCTGAAGGAAACGAATCCGAAATAGATATAAATCAGTTCTGTTTTAATTTGTCCTTGATCTTCAACTTTAAATTCTGCTCTACGGTGCCTCGTAATCATTCATATAATTAGAATAAAAAACTCAAACATCCGAGAACTAAATTAAAAACTAGAGGGAAATGGATTCAAAGTGATCTCATCCCTACCCCCACGTTGAGGAACCTCCTCTCGTCACCCCTCCTAGTATTGTATATAGCCCTCCGTTCAGGAAGGTTGGGAGAACTTAGAGCGCCACGCCCCCTAAGGGGACCCAACTCCCTCTTTTTAATTCACGCCTTGATCAGCGCCCGTCATTGGTTTGACTCTCATCCAGGAAGTTGGTACCCCATCCAGGGTCTCTAGTGGACCCCCTTCCATAGATGATGGGAGTCATCGCTCTACTTGGCGTTTAAATTACATTGGCAGGCGATAATGATACATGAATCATGCAAACACTCACTATAAATCAATGCTCTGATGACTCGGCATATTTTTATCACACTGCAAAAGATGGTGGTATTCTCCATCAGTGTCCACTAAACGTTTCTCTTTCCCAATTGTACGCCATTGATGCACTGGTTCGGGCTCAGTAAATTTTAAAACGACTCTTTTGGGAATAGAAAATAGAGTTAATAACATTTTGGTGAATTAATGCAATACAGGGGATAGCTATTACCTCTTAACAAAATCAGTTATATCCTTACTACTACTAAAACTTCAATGAATCCCTACTCAACATTGTACTTTTCCGATTTTAAGCTACTTGCAATCTGGTTAAAGATTGACTCCTCTGATTGCTCGCCATTGGTACTCTAATTAGGGTCTATGCTTAATTCTCAGATTGTTTCTTAATTAAAATATAGTGATATGGACAACAATATTGATTCGGGATATTGATGCAACACCGGAGCTTTGTTGGTCACCTGGAATATCCTGTTGAATATCCACAAAATATTTAATTTTTCCGATATTACACCACTGATAATTTGGTTTGACATTGCACTTTCTCGATTGTATGCCATTGGTACTCTGATTAGATCTGAGTATGCTAAATCTATGTAGTTTTCTTCAAATTGCCGCTAAAAATAAGGTGAATTATTAAAAAACCGTCTTAATGTTTGGTTTTATATTATTTAATTTTCAAAGAAATTAAAAACAAGTAATTAAAATATTTTATTACAATAATTTTGACAGTTTTTAAAAATTGCTAAAAGAAAATCGGTTCGAAATTGAACTAAAACAGTTTAAAACTTTTCCAAATTTTATTTTATTAATATAAATCGAAAAAAAGCTGCACAGAAACGGAACAGACAGCAATATTTATAGCCACATTGTTTCCTGTAATTGCTTTTATTTTTCGGTTATACGTTATTTCTCGTAAAGGAAATATTCTAGAAGTGTGTGTTATAAGCGAAGTTTCGTGTATTTGGAACGAAATTGGGGAGTTTTTTCTTCTGTACTATATTTATTCTAGGTAAAAAGGTGTACTAGGTATTCTAGGTTAAAGCTGTCCAAAATTAGCTTACCGTCGTTAGCAAACGTCCCAGCGCTTTTTAAATGAGGTTTAAGTTAACAAAATATTCTGCTTATCATCCTTAAACAAATTGCTAGGTGTGCATTTTAAAGATAAAACGTTTAATTATCTTCATATACCAGTAGAGGATTATGGCACTGGTCAGGATCCATTCCAGTCAATTTCCTAGGAGAGTTCAGGCATCTAAAAGGTTATATAGTCTTCTCATGACCCAAGCACAAAAGGGAAACCTGAGCACGAATTAAGGCTGCGGGTCCATCTTCAAGCAACCTCACCATATTTACATAGTTTATTTACATTAACGTCCCATTTTGAAGCAACACGGGGGCTACTTTTGGGACGGGCCTTGTAATTTTGAGACGCCATCAGATGACGAGGACGACACCCCTTCTCCAAACGACCACACCACACTATTAGGAGGAAACTTGGACACTACGTATGATTTAATGTGCAACAGGCCCCGTACATGGCTGATTTTAAGTGGAATCGGGTTTCGAACCTGGAGCTTTTCGGTTCCAGAGCCGAAACCTTACTAGGCCACGGCGGCATCAACATCTTTGCATAAGACAAATGAACATCAACTTAGTGGTGTAACTTAAGAACCAGGTCAGACAACTGTAAGCTCATATATCAACTATTTAAATAACACTTAAGAGGATGGTGGACATTATATAGCTTTTTTCTTAATTATTGACTTAGAGTTCTGAAATGTTGTGCACATATCTATTGAAATATTACTATATGGAATATGTTTTTTAAAAAATTAACTCAATAACTTTTTTTAAAAAAATTTAAAAACAAATTATTTTTTTAATTTTTTTAAAACGTTCCATGCGTGCCAATTTTTTATTTCTTCACTCCATTTTCCTTTATTATTACTCATAAGTACATTTTCAACATGATGGGGTATTATTTTGCTATTTCATTGAATAGTTAATTTATAGGAAATATATTTTTTTTTGTTTACTTAATTTTCATCAAAATTTAACATTTTTTCAAAATAAAGTGACTTTTAACTATTTAAATGAAGTCGAAACATAAAATGGATACCAAGATTTATTTTAGTATCTATCAGGATACCGTACTAAAAATTTCTTAAGACGCATGGAACATTTTAAAAACACATAAATCTAAAATAATATAGTTTTGAAAAAAATACATTTTAAATATATGTGTACACTTGTCTTTGATACTTGCTCTCTTTATATCATACACTATTCATTTTATTAAAGTACAGACATATTTATGCATGTTATTCACTTAAAAGTAAATTTTGAAAAGAAAAATGTTTAAAATGGAAAGTCTTGATTTGACGCGTTAGGATTTTCAGGCACGTGTGTTTTCTGAATTCATATAAATAACTATGCATTCACAACAAAAAATAAATTGAAACTGACTTTTAACTATCTAAATGAAGCGAAAACATAAAATGAATCCAAAGGTTTATTTTAGTATCTATCAGGATACCGTACTAGAAATTTTATAAAATTTACTAAAAGATTAAGACGCATGGAGACACGTAAATCTGAAAAAATATAGTATTGAGGAAAAGACAGTTTAAATATATGTGTACGCTTACATTTGATACTTGCTTTCTCTATTCCATGCACTAATCTTTTTATTGAACTACAGACATAGCCATACTATCTTATTCACTTTTAATCGACGAGTTAAAATTTTCAGGCACGTGTGTTTTCTAAATTATTATAAATAACTATTTATTCCCAACGAAAATAAATTAAAATTTGCCTGTCGCAAGTCTCTTTGTCACATGATTTAGACATTCTTCTTTAATAATTTTCGTACTGTCACCATATACATCTAATTCTAATAAATGTTGGCATGTCTTGGTATCACCATCTGACAGAACACTCGTGTATCACATACTACAGTTTTCAAGTGATCTCTTCCATAAAATTTTTACAGCTTTAACTTCCATGGCATTTCATGATCCCACATAGTTTTCGCTGTATTCTGGCCTGTGGGGTTCGTACGATATGGAGAAATCAGCAATGTGTTTTCCAAGATCCCTTTTTACAGTAGTGTATTCAGGACAATTTTTCGAAAGTATATCGTATTCAGTGACGAGACCAGTCAAAATATCGACAACAATACAAATTCCATATAATGACGCATGCCAACGTTTCTGCCATGTACCATCATACGAGACAGTGATATTAATAATACCATCATTTTTGTGAAATGGTGATGCTGAACCATTATAGGACAATGTTTCGTGACGAGACCAGACAAAATATCGACAATACCAATTCCATGTAGTGAAGTATGTCAACGTTTCTGCCATGTGCCATCATACGAGACAGTAATATCAATAATACCATATTTTGTGTCAGATGGTGATGCTAAATCATTATACTTTTAGCGACAATCTTGCAAAACACTCGTAGAATGTCATCTTTGTAAGTATGCTTCTCCTAATACATTTTATGTAAACATTTCGAATATGTTTTTTTACACTGCATGAATGTCAACAGCCATGGAAAAACTTCCAATGCTGCGTGGCCTTTCCCAATTTTCAAAAAAGCTTCAACAAGTTCTTTATTTGCTTGAAAGCATTTGTCCACATTATCACGAGGGCTGGAAAATATAGAATTAAATATTTTATCACATTTTTTTTGCATTTTAGTTCTATTGATGAAAACCCATAAGTAAGATGAGATGTAACATCCAAAGAACACATATGTTGTATTCATCACATTTTGTAATGGACAGAAGAGAAGACCACATACTGTTATTCATAACGACATATGAATTGTTTTCAATTGCTTTTCTTGTTGATGCAGTGGTAGAAGGCAACACTTCAAATTTTGTGGCACTCACATTTATAGATTCAGTGTGTAAACAGTGTTCAACACACACTACAATATCAGAATTTTCTATTTACTATAACGATACAATAACAAATAAGCATACAAAGTGTAAAGGATTATTACTTACCAGGGTTTTGCAGCAGAAAAAAATAACTTCAAGGGAATACCAGGAGGCAGGCGGTTGTCCCATATCATGATAGCGAACATAAACATAACATTTCGTAAAATACACGCGGTAAAAATATCAACAAACTCGGAAACAGCAGTTAACAGTTACAGTCAAAATCGGCAAAAGCTAAAACATAAAAATATTAATTCTAAAATAAAATAAAATTTAATCAAATCGTGTTTTGTGTTTGTTGAAATGTTTGTTTACATTTTCCGGTCACTTTAAATTTTTTAAATGCTTATAACTCTTTAATAAATTAATTTAGACACATGCGGTTTTGTGCATATGGTTCAGTAAAGTAAATAACATCTTAATATTACAATTTTTTTTCTATATTTTGGTCAATGTTTGCCAATTTCAAGATCCATCGTCCCCTTAAAAAGACAATAACACGTTAGAGTACGACTGACAATGCAATACAAGACACAAAACACAAAGGAATACAAAAACAATTCACGAGCGAAACACAATTGAATACAAATTGAACTGTAAAAAATAACACAATACAGCGACATATCAGAAAAAAGTTAAACCGCAGTATAGCACTGCAAAAGTTACACTTAAAAATGAATCTTTAACATTAATATGAATTATTAAGACAAGAAAAAAAGCAATTTATGTGAATTTTTGAAAAACGAATAAAGATCAAAGAGGAAAAAAAATGCCTTTAGAAAAGAAGAGTTAACTCTTTTTGAATAGGAGAATAAAACTTTTCAAACCAACCCATAACCGGTGTCAACGAACACACAGCTAAGGGAAAAGCAAATAATAATAATCTTGCTTATGTGATTAGGCAATATGCGACCACAAACTCTTGGGGCCTGTAATTCTATCACATATCTATTTAGAGATTTTAAAACATTTACTGAGCTTGAGGAGAGATCCTTCATTTATACGCATTCTTCGAAACCAAGTTGCTTTGTTATGTGAAGAGGGTTCGTTAAGTGAAATTTCTTTGCCTACATGCACTCAAATAGATATTGATTGGCGTATCCTTCCCTACCACACAAAACGGTGAAACAAAATACTGTCACAAAGAGGTGAAAACTACTTAAGCTATGAAATGAAAGTATCATGTCCAGTTACAAAATATGTTAAGAAATTATTAAGGGTAAACGGCTCAGGATCGGGGGAAGGTACAAAATCTTTAACCCGTTTTCCAGTATGAGACTCCTGCCACAGTAATTTGCATTGATTTACTAAATTTTGTTTTAAGTATTTTGTTTAAAAAAAAGAGTAATGAATAGGCATATTTTTAAATTGTCCTATCTCGTTAGCAAGTTTGGTAAAGTAGCCGTTGTCCCATTGCCTAGATTACTGGCATGACCTTTTACCAAGGATAAAGCGACAAAACCACTTGTCATAGAAAGTTTTCCTTTAATTTTAATCACGAAGTCTGATTTATCATTAGGACTTCTTAAAACCTGAATTGACGAAAGGCTGTATATGTTTATTTTGTGTCACTTTCCTAGAGCCCAGCAGGCTGCAAATGTCTGAGAATCATGAAACGGAGGATTAAGAGTTCTATTCTCTGGCTGTGTGCTTTTAATAAGCATTATTGAAAAGATAGAAAAAAAGTGCGTTTTAGCAATGAATAGCTCCCTGCGGTCGGACTAGCTGCTATAGATTTTATTCCAAGCGAATACATAGATACGTGCCAGTTTCCCTTGGAATTTCTCCGAAAAGGCGATCTTCTTCCATATATTGGGTAGTTGGACATCCACCTTTCCTACCTGATATATTGGAAGCAAGTTGGACTTCTGCCTCAGTTGCTATCTAGGTGTTTCAAGGTGGATACCTGATATACTGGAGGCAAATTCGACTTCTACCTCAGTTACTATCTAGGTATTTCAAGATGGATACCCGATGTATTGGAAGCAAGTTGGACTTCTGCCTCAATTGCTATCTAGGTGTTTCAAGGTTGGTTTGACCAACTGCCACAATTTTCCTTTATCATGAGGCCTTGACTCATGGACAAATAACATGGATAAATATTCTTGATCGAATGGGATTAGAATCACCATCAGCATTAATATCAGAAGTTTCATAAGCGATGATGTATAATCGATAGTTAAAATTACAAATTCAATTTCATAACATTCCATAGTTATATTTTTTATAAATACTGATACATGCTGTTATGTTCTTAAACTTTCTATTAAGTAATTCCCTCTAGAAAACCCCTGGTTGTAAGGGAAAATTTTCGCGGTCCCTTTCCCTCAAGAAAATTTTTGCCACGAATCCAAGGAAGAAAAAAATTTCAAACGTTTTAAAATCTATTTCTTGGGTAATTCAAAGTTTTTCTCTGGTACATTGAATTTCATGTTAATATAATGGTAAAAGATCATTTATTGCAGTAAAGCACCGTTTATACGTTTCTCATTTGTACGTTTCATTCGTATTCAATGCAATGATAAAGTACTTCGTTTATACGAGGCAAAGCTTTGGTTTGCGTTATTTTCCCCGTTCTAAATTGTGAAAATTTCTTCTTTTCTAGTATGTGAACTGTAATAAAGATATCATGGCTTCAAAATTAGTCACAATTGATGAACTAATAGAAAACGAATTATCTAGCGCTAATTTAAGCGATGATGAAGAAGTTATTGCACCCTCTCTTAAAGACGCAATGGATTCCATTGAAAAGCTTTGAATTTATTTTTTTTGTCAAAAGCACAGTGAAAAAATACTCAATAAAATTAATTTGTTTAGTATATTAATGATATACTTAATACTCACAGACAATCAGCACGTCGGACGACGGTTAAAGATTTTTTTAATGAAACGCCTACCTGCATGTACATAGATCCTATAAGATATGTAAAAAGATTTGTAATATGATTTTCTCACTTTTTATGATAAATGTTTAATTTTAAAAGTTAATAATTGATTTCCATATTATCTAGTATACTAGTACTATCCTGAAAAGCTTTAAAATTAATAATTTTAAATAAATTTGCATTAGTAGCATTAAATTTGTAATAACCAAAGTTGTTTATTAAAATTTCGATTATGCGACTTTTCATTTATACGCCGTTTTACGTCAGTCCCTTGAAAGACGTATAAACGGTGCTTTACTCTGTTTGAATTTATTTTGGTTAATTCTGATTCAAAATTCAAAAGTCATAAAAATTTATTTTGTATTTCTGGTTTGCTTTCCCTTGTTAAATATATACGTAGCACGTGTCCTCTGTAATCACAAGAGAATAATATTCTTTTGCACTTCTTACAATCGAGAAATTTACTGGTGTAAATGTATTTCATCGAGAAAAAAATGAAATATTTCTCACTTTTTATAAATAACTTAGATCACTTAAGATGTAAATTGAGATACTTATTTTAAAGATTTTTCTGTACAATTATTTTCAAATTACTGTATACTGTTTCTTTATTAAAATCACTCAGTTATTTATTAAAATTACATTTAAAATTATTAAGATTTTTAATTTTAATAATTTTATTTAATATCATAACTTATTCTTTATTTATTTCTTGTGCATTACTTACTAAAACTGTTAAGTATTGAAATAAATTTTTAGTACAATTTTTTGTATCAAAATTGCCGCTTTCTCTTGCCGTTCTCATTTTTAAAGTTTCTCATAGTTTATTTATTTTATTTACAACCCGCCCCGGCTGAGCCTACCCAAGAGGGTGTAAGGCCTTCCACAGGCCGGAGGGGAAATATGAAGCAAAAGAAATTAACTACATTAAAAAAGAATTACAGAGAACCCCAAGGGGTGAGCAGAACAATTTAAAAATCATCGTTTACAACAATGAACTAAAAAAAAAGGATAAAGAGCGAAAACACAAAGCACAAGAAGATTAAGAGAAAAAATCACAAAACGCAACGAGCAAAACCGCATAAAGCTTAACATTAAAAACACAAGAAGATTAAGAGCAAAAACACAAAACTCAAAAACCCAAAGAGAAAAAACACAAAAAGCTTTGCAATAAAAACACAAAAAGATTAAGAGCAAACACAAAACGCAAAAACTCAAAGAGCAACATCGCAAAAAACTAAACATTAAAAACACAAAAGACATACAAAAAAAAATAAAGATAACCAAATTAAAATCAAGAGCATTTAAAACCAAACAGTTGCAAACAAAAATCTAAAGACAATAAGCGTTACAAAAACTACACAAAAGTACACAAGAGATCTAACAAAAATACACAAGAGATCTAACAAAAGTGTTATTGTTGTTTCATGTCCCCCTGGCCCAAGATTAGATCAGGTCCATGACACCATGTCGCTCTAGTAACTCCACAAGTCCTTTGCCCTCCCCACTCGCACAGCTACCTCGCAGAGGCGCCAGGAGAAGCAGGACAGGAACAAGGCCAAGAAGAAAAAGTCTTTTCCTTATCGATGAATTTTAAGTTTTTAATGTGTCCACTACGCAACCTGGCCAATGCAGTCTGAGCAGATTTTGTGCCTACGGACTGTAGAGACAGACCAGGACGGTTCCTGGCATACCAATCATGTGGGTGGGGGTGATTTCTCCAAGCAGAATTTGCTTTAGCCTTGTGAATAGAATATATTTCGGACGTGAAGAGTTCACTAGAGGTTGCAGAAGGAAGAGCACTTCCCTCTTTCGCAAACACGTCTGCCTCCTAATTGCCAAATACTCCAACATGGGATGGAATTCATTGGAAGCAAACTCTACTTTTATGCGAAAGTGTAGCAATTTTGGAAATAACCTCTTGACCGGTTTTTTCTCGAATTTCCGGCCAATTTTTCAAGTATTGAATTGAACTCTTGCTGTCCGTCAAAATATAGATGTCGCTATTTTCAAAATGTAGGGCAAAATTTAAGGCTTCTCGGATGGCAAGAAGTTCCGATCGGAAAACCGAACAGTTATCTGGGTTGCGAAATCTGCAGCGAAAAACCAAACCGTCCTCGGCCTTAGCATAAACGCCGCTGCCAGTCCTACCTGAATCCGATTTACTCCCATCAGTATAGAGTACCAGGGCCTGAGAAGGGATGTTGTTCTAACAAAAGTACACAAGAGATCTAACGAAAACTTTACATTGGACAAGATAACAATTCAAAAGAAAACAAAATAATTCCTAAAACCGTCGAAAGCTCGAGAACAGTTAACCGAGTATTAGAATGACGAGTGACACCATGATAAAGTTCATCAGGTGGATTCTTTTAACTTCTTCATCCTTATTCAATTTTAATTCTTAAAGAATTTCATTATGTTAGGTGATTTATTGTATTTTCATTGTTATCTTGGTTGCTTGCAGCATTTTAGCGCGCTCCATATGCTTTGTTTGTTTCTTATTTTTATATTGTTCTTATTGAGTTGTGTTTTTGCGTTGAATGTCATATTTTATTTGTTTATTAGTATTTGTATTAGTATTTGTTTATTATATATTTGAAATTTCATAGATAGATATAAAAAAAAGAACGTTAAGGAGATTCGAACCTCTAGGCCAAAACATTAGAGACTGATAATGTTTTTAGACTTAATTTGTCTATATCTTTATGTTAATTTAGAAGATTTACTCATGATTATAGAGCAAAGGTGGCTAATAAAATATTGTACTTAATATCCTCTCAACGTGTTTGTTTATAAACACAGTAACTAAAACAATGGAGATTGTTGTTGAAAAGAATACATAAGAGTATTTTTAAAAACTATTAAAATTTTAAAATTTTAATATTTTTTATAGTATTGTATTTACCACCTCATAATTTTACGATTTAGTCTTGACGTCCACAGTTTAATTAAAAGAAATCACATGCTTTTTAGTACACTGATATAAGCGTGTTTCTAATATATTTTTCTTATTATTTCAAATGTTCAGCCTTTCATAAATTTCATAATTCATTATTAGAAATATAATGGAATCTGAAAATCAACTCGTTCTTAAATTCTCTACAAGATGACACCACTTTATATGGAGTCAAAAGTTAGCTAAAATCAATCGATTAACTGATAATTATATTCTGAAAATATTAAATATTGTATTCATCGAAAATATACAAATGTACAAAATTTCAAAACTATAGAACTTTCAGAAGGCGAGTGAAAAATCGATTACAAAATTCCATCTTTAAACTTTGAAGCAAGGCCAGTTATATAAAAAGAGTGCGAAAATAAGTTTTTCTTAATTGAAGGCAGAATTAAAAAATGACTATCTTGAATAAGAATTGCTGCCAAAAAAAAACTCAAGTGAGTGAATAAATCAAAGTGAGGGATATCCATTTCCTTTCACGGGAGAAGGCAAGGGTAGAAACGTGCCCATTTTCAGACAAGGCCTTCTACAAACGGCCCGACTTCTTTCCCTGCCAACGCCTACGGATTACAAGCTGAGGGTGCTACGGACCGGAAAGATATATTTCTGCCTCTCTGATTCTTTTCATCTGCAATCGACGCTTAGCCTTCTTTTGTGTTGATCTCCCTCATGGATGTGGTGAGAAAGCAACTGCAAGGAGGACTAAACTTTCGCCGCTGAGTTTATTCAACGTGAAAGTCACAGCTAACAAGAGAACAGAAAGGTTAGGCTTTTTCTCCTTGAGAAGATAATCGGGCGTATTAGTAAAATGTTAGCTTGCTTATTATTGGCTAGTATATGATTACCATTGGAATAAAAGCTGTATGAAAATAATAAAGAAATAAAAATGTTAGGTGTTTTTTCCCCCCTCGAGAAGGTAATCTGACGTATTGGTAAAATGTTAAGTTGCTCATTGTTGGAGATGGAGTAAATTCTGCGTGAAAATAATAAAGGAATAGAAATGTTGAGTTTTTTACCCCTTGAAAAGTAATTCGGCATATTAGCAAAATATTAAGTTCATTATTACGGGTTAATATTCGATTGCCGTGGGAATAAATGCTGCATGAAAATAATAAAGAAAAGAAATAGAAAAAGAAGTCTAGCTTTTTCCTCCTTGAGAAGGTTATTTGGCGTAGTGGTAAAATGTTAAATTGTTTATTATGGGTTATTAAATCTGATTATTTCGGAAAAAATGCAAGATCGAAATAATGAAAATAAGAAATAGAAATATAAAGTTTATCCTTTTTTCCCCTTGAGTAGATAATCTGTGTGTTAATAAAATGTTAAGTTTTTCATTGCGGGTTATTATATGCTTAGCGTTGAAATAAATGCAGCATCGAAATAATAAATATAAGAAATAGAGAGATTAGGCTTTTCCCCCTTGAGAAACTAATCTGGAGTCTTGGTAAAAATGTTAAGCTACTCTTAATGGGTTTCTATATGATTACCGTCCGAATAAATGTTGCATGAAAATAATAAAGAAAAAAAAATAAATATAAGAACTTTAGGTTTTTCCTCCCTTGAGAAGAGAATCTGGCGTATTAGTAAAAATGTTAATTTATTCAATATGGCTTATCATATGCTTACCGTTGGAATAAATGCAACATCGAATTAATAAAAATAAGAATAAGTAATAAAAAGAATAGGTTATTTTCCCTTCAGAAGGTAATACGGCGTATTGGTAAAATGTTAGTTTGTTCATTATGGGTTATTATTTGATTACCTTAAGAATAAACGAGGTATCGAAATAACCAAAAGAAAAAACAGTTGTTAAAAACATGCTTTTATATCAGTGTTATTTTTTCTGAAAAATATGGGCGCCAAAACAAAACCACAAAACCTTAAAGCGCTGATAGAAAGACTCTTAATAAAACTGGAATTTTAATGTCATATAAGATATGACATTATTTTAATGAATCTGCATGAATTTTCTTTCTAATGATATTTATTGTTTCTTAATTTATTTATAATATTTTTTTTTATTTTTAACAATTTTGTTTTGATATGCATATCTTTTAAATAATTTATTTAATTATGTTAATAAATTATTTTTTTAAATAAATTATTTTCTACTTTATAGTACGCTTATAAAAGTATGTTTCCAAAAACTTTTATAATGTTTATTAATTTCTACTTTTTAGAATTAATAACTTAAAAATCATTATTATAAATTTTAACGATTTTTTTTTCTGAAATTCATTAGTAGGTGACGCCACCATCAGGGAATGAAAACTTGATTAAAATTAAATCGATTAACTGATAATTATGTAATGAAGATTAATTCAGTTATATTAACGTTCCGTTTTTAAGCATACAAGGGCTATTTTGGTAAGGAACTCGTAATTCTGAACCGCGGCCAGATGGTGAAAAAATGATGAATTTAAAACCGATGAGGTGAATCTAGGAGTCATAGGTACGGGAGTTCAGGGTTACTTTAGGTCAGTTGATGAGGTCGGGGGACCTGAGCTGGCACCCTTCGAATCCAAACTTCCGCACCACATCAGCTGGAGGGCGTTTGACCTCTACGTATGATTTAACGTGAAACATGACCGATGCACGACGAATCTTCAGTGGAATGGTGTTTCGATCCTGGAATCCTCTGGTCCCACGTCTGGCTTGCCACTAGGCCACCAAGGCTTCAATTAGGTAATGGGAAGATTAAAATATTGTAATGCCATCTTGAACACATAACGGTACAGAATTTCAGAAGTGAGTGAAATATCGAATATGAGATTTTATTTTTACAATTGTGAAACAAAAGAGTATATACGAGTTATATAGGAAACAAGTATCTTTCATTTGTACAAATCCAAATCCAATGCAACTAGCAAATGTATTCCGCGCGAAAAAACAGATTCATGCTGTTCGTGATATAAACTGCAAATCAACTGTGAATCATCCCCTTTTAAATTTTTTTTAGTGTTAGACTAAAATTCTGTTACTGTTTTCTGACAACAGTTCTTCTTTTGTGTTCTTGTTCGTGATGTCTGTAATCTCCGTGTTTATATGCTGGTTTCATGTTAAAATAAATGTGTTGGTGATACGAAGCGAATTATTTATTGAACCTCGAATTTAATATGGAGAAACTAGGAGAATGCACGGCATTAATCGGTCATTTTAGTACCAAAACGTAGGAGAAAGGAAAGTATGATCAGAATTATCAATTTTCACTCCGGAAAAATAAAAATAATTCCCGCTAAAATGGAATAACTGAACCAAATCAATAGTTGTTCCCGATATAAATTGTCAGATTATGTGAATAGCCTATTTTTAAACTTTTTTTAGTGTTCTGTCAGAATTTTGTTAATGTGTTCTGGCAACAGTTTTTCGACTTTATTCATGTTCGTGATGTGTTTAATTTCCGTATATTTGTGTATAAAATTAATTTTGAAAGTTTATTAAAATTAGAGAAAAAAGTAGTATGGAAATTAAATTAGTGTCACAAAAAAAGCTAATATTTTGAACTTTAAGATAGTGTAAAAATAGTTTTTGTGAGATAATATATTCTTAAGATATCACAATAAAACGCCGAAATCTTGCTTAATTTTTTATTAAAGAAAAAATCCAATTAACTTTTGGACTTTGAAAAGTTGACAGTGATCTTTCTCTTGTTTTGAAGAGCATATGCACCAAATTCCATGAAGACTGAACTATGTATTTCTGTAAGCAACACACTCGTACTCTGCTATATATGTAAGTTTATAATACAGTTTGATTCATCGGCCAGGACGCTCGTTTTTTTTTAAATTCCTGAATTTAAAAAAGAAAATGAATGTGGAATAAACGGAATGTTAAAGAGGGAATATTTTAAGTTAGAAATTCAACAACTTTAAAGTCAACATTATGAAATTTTAAATTAGCAGATGAAGGAAAGAAAATTCGAATTTCAACATATTGATTTCTAATTTAAATTATTTCTAGAACTTCGATATTCACAATTTTATTAGATTTTGAAATGTTTCGAAGTTTGATTTGATTTATGTGAAGTTATATATGATATGAATAACTTATATTTATTTTAATAGCAAGAAGCTATATTTGATTTTAATAAATTGAAGTATATTTATTCAAATAAAGTATAACCTCAGATTCATTGAAAAACAATTTACCTAATAACTCGCAAGAGATTCACAGTTGCTTTCAGGCCACACTTATCATTTACAAAATATAAAACTGAAACAAAATCTTTCCCCAGTTCCCTATCATTTTTACCAGGAAAATTGCATGATATCCAAGTATTTTCATTTCAAATGTAAAATCTTCTTTATAAATCGAACTACTGCGGCGTAAACAATTTTAAAAAGTGTAATTATAATTCAATTCTTCAATTTTCAGAAAGTGTAATTAAAAACGTGTAAAAGGAAGCAATTGTTTGGTCACTTTTCAAATGCCAGCATCTGTAATATTATACCTGATGCAGATCTGCAAATATAAATTTTGGCTTCATGGCGATAATCAATGTCGAAAGAGCGGCTTAATTTCTTTGTTAGTAGATGAAAATTCCTTCAAAGAATTGAAAAGCTGCAATTTATTTCTCCAGTATATTATATCAACTTTTAATCATTGATTCATGTAAAATTTCTTATTGCACTACAAATAGTTTACTTGTCCACGGATAATTTATTTACTTTTTTTTCTTGAGAAACAGATATATTTTTTCTCCCACCCCATGGATATTACGTTTTCCTATCACACGCTCAGTGATTGCTCTCAACCGTCACTGCGATCACTGGTCCTTTTGGTGTGGCAGGCCTTTCTGAATATGCCACCCATTCCTGTTGAAAAAGCAACCTATAAAAGAACAACGAGGGGTTGATTTCATAAATCAACTGAAGGGGGGGAGGAGCCATTGTAAAACCGCCTCACTTTTCGGCACCCGTGGTGAGGAGGCAAAGGACCATTACACAAAAGCCTATTCCAGCCATTACACAAAAGGACAAAATAAGCACGGGAGCGGGCCGGCCTGTCAACAGGCCAACAATGGCCCCCACAAACGTGTAATGTAAGAAAGTGTTCTTTAGAAGTGACTGCTCTTCAAACTTCAAGTGCCTCTCTTTCAAAGAAGACTGTCCTTTATTCACCTTTAATATTTTACCTTCGCCTCGCAATAGAAAAGATATCAGAAATTCGATTCCCCCAATGGTCCCTCTATCGATGGGAAAAACTGAATGACCGGATTTGAAGAAGATGCGTACGCCGGAGAGAAAGAACTGTTGAATTTTATTATCCCACGCCTCGTTATAGTACTTGATAGCTGTGGTCGGGGATTTTACGGCACACCTTTCGGATCTGACGGCTAATCGTGATGATAATATAAAGAAGATTTATTTAACTTCTTAAAGGATACTGAAACATAGTTGCACTCATAGTTTTTCTTTAAACTAAAATTTTTCCAAGTGAAACAAATTAGAAATTTTTTGGTAAAGGTCTTGAAGACTAAATTCAATTTTTCTCTGACTCACTGAATTATTTTTAATATAAAATAAAAATAATATATTCAAAAAAAATTCCACCATACAGAGTCCGAAAGTTGTTGTATCCATTTCAAAAATTAATAAAATAACTAATATTACAACTGCAGTTTTTTAATAAGAGAGAAAATAAAAAAGTTTTTTTTCAGATAGGTGGCGTATCTTTAGGACATTCTAAATTTACTACAGCGAGAGATTTCCATACGCTATAGCTACCGATCTGCAGAAGACAATGCACGTTCTCTGGTTTCCCTTTTTTATTTTTCTTGAATGTTTCGAAAACTTTCAGTTTTTGAATCACAACTGATTTAACAAATAATTGAGCATAAAGTTTCCTACAAATATAAGATTTTATTTTTCTTCTAGCGTTAATAGTTTCGCAGATAATGGCTCTCAAAAATGGGAGATGTCCAAAAATTTACGGCGCGTTGCCTATATGAAAAAAAAACTTTTAAAATCCTCCCTTATTTTTAAAAAACCGTAGTTGTAACATTATTAGTTTTTTTATTATTAATTTCTGAAATGGGTCCAACAATTCTCGGACACCCTGTATTTTCACTTTAAAAATTCGTCTCTGATAAGGTTAAAAAGATATGAATTTCTTCAACTCACTAAATATATGTTATTACAGTGAGGCCAATTATGGTCTTCTGTCATATAATAGGTATTGGCCAATTGTAAGCTGATGGACCACATTAAAAATTCGATTTATCCGAAATTCTAACTATGAGAAACTACGTTTTTTCATTGCCCGCTGACTAAGAAACACCATCTTAAAGAACTCTCACTGAATCTACGGGTCGAGTGGTTCAAAAATTTATTGAAAAATAGAGAGTGCATTTTGCGACTTGAAAAGATCTTCAGATTCTGTGGGGACATGTGCAATAGACTTAATCAGAACTGAATTTTGGACTTGATTGGAGTGTTTCGGTTTCTGAAAATTTTTATTATTATTTGCTTCAGGAATACTTTTCTGTATGGGTCAAATGGGCTTCCAGTAAAATTCTCTTCGGTGAATTTTTCTTGACTTTTGTCGAAATTCCATACAGAAAAGTATTCCTGTTGTTTTATTTCAGAATCCATGCAGATGAGTGACACCATGATAAAGTTCATCAGGCGGATACTTTTAACCTCTTCATCCTTGTTCAATTATAATTTTTAAAGAATTTCATTATATTAGGTGATTTATTGTATTAATTTGTAATTCAGTTAGTTATTTTGTAATTCAATCGAATTAATTTTCTGACTAAGTTGGCAGAAAACAAAACATCAATTTACGATAAATATCATTCCCACATTTTAAAAAGAATTACATTGATTTCATTTATTCTTATATCTGATATTTTTTTCAATGCCTCTCTGATAAGTTTATTTTTCTGCCGTCTCTCAGCTAACACAGATTGTTACTGCTTGAAGAATGGCAGCAACAGGATCATAACAAACAACTCTTTCAAAGATGACTTCCTGGGGGTCCACACCTGCCTTGTAGATTCTATTAACTCCTTTTTTATTGAAGACGGCAGAAACACCAATATATTGTAAGTAAGTAGGGTTCGAGTAGAATAATTCTATAATGTATAAAATAGCTATTTGCCGATATACGCTATTGTTGCCCGCATAACATGGTAGATACTCACAGTCAGGCTCGATCCGTGACTAAATACTTGCCTCGCAAGACCGAGCCACTGCTTTAGATATTTTATGGTAAATGCGACAACCCTGCCTGTGACGAATTAACCCTACATTACAAAACTAAAATGTCATGGGTAGTTGAAACTTCCCTTTCAAGCAAGTTATTCTCCTTTATTATGCACAAATTAGATATGCTCGGATTCCAGTATAGGGATAGGAAACTATTCACACCCTTATTCGGTGCGTTCGGTATATTTAGGTAAAGATGTCTTAATTTTTTTATTCCTGGTTTTGTTAAAATGAGTATAATGATATATTTTTTCAGCATTCATTTTCTGTAATTATTGTAGATACTTGCTATTGTTTCTTAATTTGAAGTTTATTTATATTATTTTTGGGGGTTCGCGGATTTCTTTCTGTGCATATGTATTGTTTTTTTTTTTTTGCTTATCTACATTCACTTTCGCAGTTAATTTCGGAAGTTGTCGAGATCGTTTATCATTGTCTTTTAATGTGAAGTTTATTATATTATTTTTTGACAGTTCGTGGATTTCTCTCTGTGCATATATATCATTCGTGAAATCCTTCCTGAGCGTTTTTAATTAGCAGCGTTTTCCCCCCAGAAACACTTTTTGCAGCTTAATTCTGAAATTGTCCTAGTTATTTGCAAATTTCTTTTAATTGGCAACTCGTGGATTTCTCCCTTGCATATACATGAGTTTTTTTTCCGACATTCACTTTTGCATTAAATTCTGAAGTTGCTACAGTTATCTGAGATTGTTTTATAATTTGAAGTTTATTATAATATTTCTTGGTAGCTCATGGATTTTCCTTCTATGCATACACATTGTTCTCATAAAAAATTTAAAAAAAAACTCTCCAATTTCAATATTGCGATTGTCCATAATCACAGGCATTTATTTAACTTGTCTCATATTTTTCCTATTTTAGCTTCAGATTTTTGATAAAAATATATTTTTAAACATTATTAAGCAAACGCAATCCTGATTTTTGACTACATTTTCTATTTTTATTATGCATACATTCTTTTCTATTACTAATACAAAATTATACTCATCATTAACAAGATCTCTTTTATGATTTTGCTAAAAGAATAAATGCATCTGAGTATTTTTTTCTGATATAAAAACATAAACATTGATAACATAATTTCCTTTGTTAACAGTGCTTTTTTTAATGACTTAAACATATTAACAAAACATCTACTATTGTTAGTATGTTCAAAAAACTTGAATATAGAGGGTGTCCGAAAAACATCCTTATTATTCTAAAAATTAATGACGAAAATACGAAATAAAACAGAGTTTGCTGCAAAAATGAAGACGTCTAATTTTTTCTAGTATCAATAGTCTGAGGTATATCGACTACTTACTTTTCAGCTGTACGAAAAGAAAATGGCAACCACTCTCAGGAGAAAGCGCAGTGTGTATTGTGGTTAGTGGAAACAAAATCACCGAAAACCGTGCGACGAAAGTTTCTTCCAATTTATGCATGGATGCAGAAGTTCAAAGGCACAGGAATTGTTAAAAAATACTTAGGAGTACAAGTAATGGAGGGGGAAATACAGAACAGTCTAGATAAAACTGGTGTACGCAACGCAGGTCATCATATCTGGGGGTAATATCTTCATTTAAGTGAATGAATGCATAAAACAAATATTTTTGGATTATTGCCGCCTACTGACTCGTTGTTAATTTGAAAAACTGTGCATTATTTTACTGTTACTGTAATTAGAATGCTTAATTTTCTGTAACTTTTAAGTTTACTTGTTGTATTTATTATTTATATTATTATTTTAGGTTTTTATTTATTGTCATCAGCTCCACATGTTGGGACTGGTAGGAGTTCGTATTTATGTATACAAGTAAGTCAAGGGGAAAACATTCACGATTTTTTTTCCTGTGCTACATTTCTTTAGAATTGGTTTTTAAAGAAATAACTCATGAAAAGCAATAAAAACATTACAGTTTTTAAAACTCCTTGCTAGAATATAATCCCAGCAAATAGCTATTAAAGCTCGTTATTTATGAACGCCAATTAGTTGTAAATTACGCATTCGTGTTTTTTTTAGCACATAATTTTTTTCTTTTGATAGAAGGCTTAGGCATGAATATGAGCAATCTGCTGAATAATCTTAACGAATAATTAAAATTATCCCTAGTAATAAAGGAAGAGAAATGTTTTTTCTCGGAAAGAGTTATTCACATTTATTTTTATGAATATGAAAATTTCTTGTTTACATAATGAATAAAGGAAAACTACATTTTCATAAAGATCAGATTTCATAGAACATAACTTTTATGGAGGTGGTAACATGGGATTAATAAACGGAGTTATATTCTTTGTGAGAGTAAACTTTGTTCAGCTCAGTAAATTTCTTTAGACTAAAATTCTTTGTCCTGTATTTAGGTAACAGGGCATTTTTATACAACAGAAAATATTTTAACTTTTATATTATGTGCCTTTGGATAAAATTGTAGAAAAATTAATGAAGTGAAGAACGATTTAATGAAGCATGAATCCCTACCACTAGATAATGGAATTATTTTTTTCGGAAAAACGATCAAATGTTTGACATTATTGATTTAATATAATTTTTTAATAAGTATACGAAGTGTTTTATTCGTCAAGGAATTCAACCTCGACTCTTTGATGAATTTCTGCATTTCAGACCCATCTGAGTCCGAAAAAAACTTTTTTTGCAGCTATGCTGTCTCACAAATAGAATACAGACTCACAAATACACAGTATAATTTCAAAAAAAATTTTTTTTTTTTGGATTCAGTTTGGCCTGAGATGGAGAGAGCCATCTGCCTGTCTGCAAATGGGGTTACTCAAAAACGCAACAAACTAGAGGGATAAAATTTCATATATGGTCTTAAAACAAAACAAATTATAGATTTCTATCAGATTTCAAGTGATATCCATCCACTGCAAGTCTGTCTTTCCATCCATCTGTTATTTCAATAACTCAAAAACGCAGAAAACTAGATGAAGGAAATTTGGCATATTGCTGCATCATAAGATTTGTAGAAATGTGTTAATCCGCCGAAGAGTTGCCAGTCTGTCGATCTGTCTATTCGTGCATGTGAAAGCAATACCTCAAAATTGCTGCAGACTGAAATTCGATAAGTTGTCTTGCCAGCAAAATTAAATTTCTGTACCACTGACGAATCCGGGGGGGAGGGACTATGGGGCTGCAGCCCTCCCCCAGAGCTAAGCCAGAATTCTTGATTTTTATTTAAAATCACTACAGCTGTTTGTTTTTAATTCATCTTTTAAGAAAACGTGACAACATTGCTTTCTGGCTTCACAGGCTCTAAAATTTTCCTACTTTTCTAGTCATGCCACTTGTACTTGTAGCGTTGACGCGGTCAAAGACAATTTTTTGGCTAGTTAATTCATTGCATTTTTTAGTAAGTTATCGAAAATAGTGTAGTGTTCTTTATGATTCTTATTGCCAGGTGAGTAAAGTCTGTAAAGTTAAAGTGTTTTGGTTTACATAAGCCATGAGATTTGACATTCGTCACGAAGATACAAAATTTTATGACCTCAGCTCCCACCCTTATTTTTTGTGATTTAAGTCCTAGAGCAATGATACCAGGTCATCTTTTATTTAATAAAAGAAAAATCTAAGACATAAGCCTATTGAAGATAACTTATGTGAAGACACATTACAAACGTCATTCTGTTTGCCGTTTGAAACCTAATAGTGCGTATTCTTACGTTGCACTGAGACATCATGTCATTTTTTGTCTTGCAACATACAAAATGGATGCCAAAAAAGAGTAGGGCACGTCTTATTAAACGTGTATCACTTGAACATGAATTGACTCCATTAAAAGGTTCGTTAAACTATTTTAATTACAACTTTTTGATAGCATTTCAAAAATAAAATAAAAAAATTAATAGTTATTAACACTTCTCTTGAAAATGAATAATAAAATAAGAAGAAAGTCCAAAAACTTAATATTTAAGGCCAGTTGTCATGAAAATGAATTTATTAATAAAAAGGAAATTAAAAATCTTAATACTTTCTGTCACATATCACGAAAATGAATGAAATAATAAAAGGGGAAGTTAATATTTATAGTCACATGCCATGAAAATTAATAAAATAATGATTCAAAACGCTTTTTAAAATGTCTTTTGACTGTTTGACTTTCGCTTGACCCAAACACATTACAATAAATGGCAGTTCTAATGTCCTTAGGGAAAACTTACAAATGCAATTCTTTACGCGCAATTTAAGAACAATTCCGGAATAAATTCGCTTCTTAAACATTGCTCGAAGCACTTCAATGTCATTCCACGTCAAACACAGCTGCAAGAAGAATTTTAATCTTATTTCGTGTTTGAAAACTTTGTTTCGGGAGCACCATGAATTCAAGAAGACAAATAAAAGTGGAAAACGCTTTTATTTCTTCATTTATTCCCTAAGATCTGTATAAAAATGTCTATCACATTTAACTAATTTGAGGAATTGCTTATTCAACAGTGCACTTGATTAAATGGACATCTAAGCTTTATTAAAATTCAATTTTCTCCTTTTTTTCATCTTATCTATTTTTAGTTCAAAGAAAGAGAATGTATCTGGCATAATAGTCTTTTATATGTGTGTAAGAAAATCCTGTCCTCATTAGCATTATTAAAAACAAGTTAATAACGTCTAGGAATAGTTAAAGTAATTGAGTATAATGAGTTTAGGTTTGTTATACTAACGACCCGTTTTGAAACGGCACGAGGGATATTTCCGGACGAACCTCGTAATTTTGAACTGCAGTCAGATGACGAGACTGACACATGTTGAATATAAGGAAGTATACATTGTAAGATTGTGCTAGTTAGGGATAAATACAGTAGAACCCAGGAATCCGAAATTTTGGATAATCCGAACATTTTTTAATTTTCTGAAATATCTTTACTGGAAAATGAAGAAAAAAATAAGAATTGCGAATCAGAAACAAAGATAATGTTTATTCCTAACTTAAAAGATGTATTCGAATTGGCCTTTAAGAATGAATACAGCCCCTTAAAAACCAACTCGGATATCTTCTTTTTACACTCAACTTGTTAGTCGCTGTTCCACAATACGCCTTCAAAGAGCATCCAGAATCAATATTCTACTGCATTTGGTATATCAAGAGAATTTTACCGAATTTCCCAGAATCCGATCAGAAGTCAGCCCAAATTAGTTCGGATTCCCGGGGTTCTACTGTAGTAATCTTTTCTTTTAGATGACATAAAAGAAGGACAAAACTGATTGTTTTTGGAATGATTTAGATGACAAGGATTAAAAACTTCTCCAGACTGTTAAAATATTTATTCGCCCGGAATGCTTTTTACATATTTTAGAAAAATAGTACCAAGTTGTTTTAATGAATTTAATTTTAATTTCCACACTAAATGGGACACATACAGTCCAGGAAATTCAACAATATAGTATTAAATGAAAATTATTATTATTAATAATGGCATAGTGAGATGTAAAAACTGTGTAACAGTGCATAATTAATTCTCGTACAACAGAAAATATTAAAAAAGTGAGATATGCATTAAACCTACAAAAGTTACGCATCCTAAAACAATTATATTAATAACTAAAATTATTCTGCACTATTTTAAAACTCTTACAAGGTAAGCATATATATACTTTTTATATATAATACGCCTGATAAATTTTATATACCATGAACACGTTGTACAAAATTCCCATTTTTAATGAAGTCAATTTTCATTCATTTGCATTTTTGAATAAAGAAAGAAGTGTTATGCATTTTGAACACATCATCGTAACACATCACAAATTGCAGCTTTACCGCCTTCTTCAATCTGAAGCTCGCCTATTGGCTTCCATTTCCATTTAAGTATTTTCTGCCCCGTTTTCCGTAAACGTGAGACTTAAGTACTTAAGAACTTACAAACTCTATGGTTTAATTTAGTTTAGCTATATTAACTTCCCATTTTGAAGCAACACGAACTTTTTTAAGGCTATTTTTTTATTACGATGGACCTTGTAATTTTGAACTGCGGTCAGACGAGATGGAAAACACCTGAGCTGGCACCCCCTTTCCAAACTTTCGCACCACATAACCAAGAAGACTTTGACCCACGACGTATAATTAAACATGCAACAGGCCCAATACACGACAGATCTTTAGTGTAATCGGGTTTTGAACCTGGAACTTTCCGGCTCCGAGGCCGAGATCTTACCATTAGGCAACCGCAGCCCACAAACTCTAAGGACAAGTCAGTCATACAGTGACAAGTCGTTACTGTAATAGAACGGGATCACAAACGCGAAGCGGTATCCCTATAGCGGGTTCTTTGCCAGTGAATTAGATAAAAATAACTTATGCACCAAATAAAGTGTTTAACACAGATTTAATGGAAGACAAATTCACAATAGAAAAGCAACCCATTTGCTTGAAGCATTACAAGTTGCACACAGCATGACAAATACGAAAATGGGGGAATAGGACGCGTATTTAACAACAAATTGTAACATTACTTAAAGTAAATGTTCAAAGAACTTGTTGCATGAAGCGATACAGACCTCGCATTTTGCTATTCGTGGAACTGATCCAGCATCAGTTAAACGATTTTAGAATCACACTGAGTATATTTCAAATGATGCTTTTGACATAATTATAATACACGTATCATTTATATACATCAAATTTTGGATCCGCCATGTAACGCAGAAACATTTACAACATGTATTTGACCGAAAGATTCTCAATCCTATTTCTCATCTAACCGAAATGTATTGGAATTATTCTTTCAAAATGATATAAATCATTATTTTTAAACTGTCAAAATGATAAATCATACTCAATTGGATTTAGAACAGTGAATTATTTGCAAATTAACATTTTTTCAAGTTCATCTGTAGTCATAAACTCATATTTATAAGCCGTATTGAATAATTTTCGTACAGGTTAGATGAGGAGCCTAATTTTTCTAAGGAACGTTACATGGACGTTGGTATGTAATGACAAACCAACTCTAAAATTACATTTTAATATACAATACAAGTTGCCCACTCTAAACGTTGCCCAAGAGCTAATTTTTTAAACTGTAAGAAATAGGTAAATATTTCCAATTAGAAAATCTCCTATAAATGATTTAAATAATTCTATTTTATAAATGCAATGCTAAAAAAATTAAAAAGTTTAAAATTTTATACAGCCCCCTCCTGTCTTGTTATGCATTATAGCAAAATATTCTTGACAAACTAGCGTTTTGAACAAAAAAAATCCTCTCTTCTGGAACTAAAACTTGGCTATAAAACTACAAAAATTTAGACTTCTTAATCTTTTTAAGAATACATTTAGGTAATGGAAAAGCATAAAACATAATTCTTGACGTCATTTAAAGCATTTTTCCAACTGGAAATATATAACTCCCTCCAGAGATTTAGAAATTACCTTTTGGGCCACGTTTAAAGTGAACATCCTTTATAACTATTTTTGAAAAAACACTTCGGAAAAATTCTGAAGATGCATATCTTCAAAGATAATAATTGCATTCTATGTAATTTGATGTCCAACGAATTGTGGTTTATTTAATCTATAAACTGCTAATCGGTTTCTAAGCACATTAATGCGTCCATATTTAATTAGAGGGGAAAAAAGGATTTTCTACATGCATTCTGGCTATTCTTTAAATTCTTTTGTGCATTTATTACTTTTCAAGAGGCCAATATACAAGCCGTATTTTAATTAGAATCTGGTCTTCCATATCGAAGCTGAGCACAGAAGACCAATCGAATTGCTCGGGCAGAATCATCTTATATGACCATTCAACACTAAAATGGCAGAAAAGATATGTTATATTCTTTTATTTTATTACATTCATTTTAGAAATTTAGAAAGCTAAAACTAAACTGACAAAATACACTTTTTAATGCTAATAATTAATTTGTGTAATTAATTGTAATATTTATACCAGCTCCCAACTTAGCTTTCTTTTCCCTTAATCGGACCGACAACAACAAAATTTCTTTAAAATATATTTTTTATAATATAATCTTTAATTTTATTTCAATGATTAACTTGCTGCTTTTATCTTCGTTATTGGAATTTTTTAAATGGTCACAATACTGACTTTCTTTTTCCTATATTGGCTTGATACAAGAAAATTGTTGGAATTGGTACGAGCCCTCCATTCAACTAACGTTCCGTTGATGAACTACGTCTCTAACTAAACTTTTAAATTGCGAACTTAAATGCTCAGTTCGGTCAAGTCAACGAAAGGCGTTAAAATTAAATGCTGTTAAATGAAAACATCTCCATTTTTCCAGCTTCACCATAAGGATTTTTGAACCTTATTACTTTTGTATAAATTTATATTTATAGTGGAATTTCTAACACGATAAACAGAAATGGATTAAGACCATGTAAGAAAGCACGTCAATCTATCAGCGTAAATTTCACATACTGAGAAAGATGGGTAAAGATATTTTGTTAAATGAATTGTTCTTAAATTTATGTATACTATATATAAATTCTGCCTAAGCGCTGCTTTGTAAAATGAATACTTATCACAAGTTTAATGCTCTGACTGCTCATGCCGAGATTTCCGGGGGTAGGAAGCAAGTCTATTATCGGCAGTCATAGAGTTAAATCAGTAAACTGAACTAAATTATTAGGATTTCGGAAAACCAAAAGAATTCTTCAATTTCTTTTATTGAAATCAATATCACAACATGCCATTTTTAGGAAAAAAATTAAGGTTATTTATTAAAAAAATTAAGGATTATTGTTTAAGCAATTTCGTTTTAATATTTCCTTAACACTTTCGTGGACAGTAAACATTTAGATGACCGGTTAATGTGGAGTCTACGGTGCCCACCTACTTCGTTCCTCTTAGGATCGCCAAATCTTTGCCGCCAAGAACGGAGATGAGGGAATATTTGTTTTGGTTGTGCAATGATGTTTTTAACGAGTATCATGCGCGCATGCGCGGAAATTGATTTTTTTCATCAGTGTTTTGAGCATCACGCTATATTGCGCCTCGTTTCGATTGGATTGTTTTGCTCATCTTTTCGATATGATTGGCCGATTCATTCGAATCTGAATAAACTTCATTTGGAATTTTTCGGTTTGAATATCGGTTCAGTACTGTTTTTGTTATTCTGTGTGTTTCGTTTCTCAATGAATGAGCGAAGCTACGAATATTCCGCTATGCTGAAAGCGAAGCCGCTGATGTTTTTTTAAGTTAAAAAATTTGCCCGGTACACACTTGAAATGCTGCAGGCATTGCGCGCTCAATCTCTCCTTTTCAGGTGACGCATGCGCAAGAGAGCAATAAAAAGCGTACTGCACATCCAAAACAGTATTTGGCGACGGCAAATGAAAGTGCGCCAAGAAAAATTGGCGAGAAGCTGGCCGGCACCGTCGACTCCAGGTTTACCACATGATCTGCAAAAACGGACAGACGATGAATTAAACCTTCTAGTTACAGATACAATGGAAGTGTCGCGCTTCCAATTTACGCAAAGCGCCATCTAACGGAAATTATTAAAAGCAAAACAAAAATAAAAATATTCAATGAATCCATTAGCCAATTCTTTAAAGTGCGTAATAATCACAAAAATTTACGCACTGTCCCATCTAATGAAAATTTTTAAATAATCTGAGAAAATACAAAACAGTGAAAACATTCAATGAACCAGTTACACATTACTTTCCAATGTATAAAAATTCCAAGAAATTGAGGCTTATAGAATTGGACGCTGTGATCATGTGACTTATAAATTTACATGTTAAAGCATTCATGTCCTTTTTGCTTCGTATCAAAAATGAATACTATAGCATTACATTCGCAAACTTATTAATAATGATCTTTGTGGAGTGAATTGTTTTATGTCACAAGGGCCCAAACGGGCCATACTGCGCCAGTCAATGAGTAATGATGAATTTTTAAGGTTAAAACTGTACAATTTACAAAGTAGGACGGTTGCTTAAAAATAGAATGAAACACAAATGCTTTGGTTTAGATTGCTTTCATGAAATCTAAATGAGTAATAAAGAGGAAAAATTGTACTTGCACGTTAAAGGGTCACGAGCTTACTTGGCGACCTTCAGATTTCGTCAAGCTCCTAAGTTCAGTGTACTAGCGAAGCTACTATATTCCGGCTCCCGCGGCTAGCAAAGCTGTAGGATGTTTTTCTAAGTTTAAAAAATCTGCCCGGTTATCACTTAACTTTATTCGCACAAAAAAACAAGTAATATTTTTCAAAAACTAATTCAAATTTAAGAACAATGGCAACAAATAAACATGCGAGCAAAAAATTGACACAACTAAAGGATTATATGTTTTTATAGGGCTGAAAAGGTTTTTAGCAAGATTTTACCACCATCTTGGCGATACATCTCGGTTGCTTGGCGAATAAATCTCGGTGGCCGCTTTAACGTGCAAGTACCAAAAAATTAAGATGTCGAGGATCGCCCAATAGGCTCAACCAGTTGAGGAACTGGCTTCGCCAAAACATTTGATTCTGTATTTTTTTAAACTTTCACATTCACTTAAAATATGTCGGACCAGTTTCATTGTGGTAGAATTTCTTTATTCCAAGCAGAAGATGAATTGCTCAAAGTAGAAACTTCGCTCTGTTTTTCTTGGTTGTAGAAGCAGAGATTACACTGCGTTAATTTCCGCTTTAGTAATACTGATGTAGAATTGATAACAACTGAAAATGAAATACACTCCTATCTGAATTAATTTATGTTTAATGTTATAGTTTTTACTTCAATCAAGCTATGCAAACATTTTCATGACATTTCCCACAAATTTCTCCTAACGAAGTAGAATGCAAAGCCAATTCAACCATCATTTAATTACAAAAAAAGCATTCATTGTAGAAGTCTCTTCTATAGAAGCACATTGTCCCATGAAAAATAAAGATTAACAATTTCTTCTTTGAAAGACAAAAACACGGAATACATTTATGTATTATCATTAGCAAAACAAGGTTGGTATCTAGAAGTTGGAACACAAGCGATTTCGTCGCCAATATGGTTACTTGGAGAATCAAGCGGATTAGTTCCATTGGCAACCCACAGGCTAGATCGTTTACGTCATTGAAAGCGTTTCGCGTTTTTGAGTTGTTTACATACAACTCGGATTTTAATTAAATAATAAAATACATTTTAATTAGAATGATTCCAATTAGTAAACAAATGACAAATGGAATTTGGGTTTATTTAGTGATTATATATTTTTTCCAATCACATAATTGAGAGATTTTTTCTTTGTCTTATAATAAAAATCGTTTGCATGGAAGTTGCTTGGTCTTATTTTGGAATTCATCGTTTGGAATGCTGTCTTCACTTGCGCGATGGTTTCCTTGATGCGCCGCATTGTTCATTTTTCTTTTTCATATACTAAGAGCGTTTCCTCCCAAGTGCAAATATTAGAACCGAGTAAGCATTAATGTTTTACTATTACTTGTTTTGAAGAAAATTTGCCCTTAGTAGCGAAGATACTAAGGGCAAATGTTCTGCTGCTTCATTAGGGTAATTAAAAGAAGCCTATTCCGTACATTTAATAAACTAGCGAAGCTACTAGGAAAGCTACTGCTGAAAACGAAGCCGCTTATGTTTTTTTTCAGTTAAAAAAATTTGCCGGATGACCACTTCAGATGCTGCAGGCATCGCGAGAGCAATTTCCCCTGCTTCATTACAATAATTAAATTCCTTACATTCAATGAACTAGGAAAGCTAGTAGTCCTGTTGAAATTCTACATTTAAAACAGGAGATAGTGCAACGACAAACCATAAACGCAATGGGTTCGAAGAAAAGATTTAAACTTTAAACGATTAACTTTTAACTGTGACCGATGCACGTTTGTTTACCATTAGCACCATCTTGCTTTGGCGACTTGGCGCCGTTTTAATAAGAGTGTATTCGAACTTGTAGATTTCAACCCAAAACAAAATTAAAATAGCTCAGAATCATTAATTAGAAATATTAAATAAAAAGCTAAATGCATAAGATATAAACACAAAATCAATCGTACAAAAGCACAAAAATCAAAATTTTCAGGAACAAATCAACATTACAAAAGAGAATTTTATTATTGATCTTCAAATTTAGATTAATCTTCAATAAATTTCCTATAAATTGAAAATATACATCGTTAATAACTATATGAAATATTTAAAGAATTTACAATTATTGGAAGCAAATGCGAAATGATTTTCTGCAGCCTCTCTTAATATTTCTATGCAAAAATCTTATTGCTGAACACATTTCACAATATACTGAGATTCAAATCAACAACCCCAGTTTCAAACAACTACTGCAGAAAACGGAACTTCTATACGCGGTATAAATCAAGCATTTATTCATAATAAGAAATGCAAAAGTAATAATTCCTCAACAACGTATTTTTTTTCATTAACGTGGTAAAATTGACAGTTTCTGGAAAATGTCAAACTGCATACTTCACAGACTTATGGTTTTTCTTTTGTATGAACACTGTTATGTTGTTCTAGAGCAGATTTGTAGGAAAATGTTTTATTGCATACTTCACATACATATGGCATTTCTTTGGTATGAACACGGCAATTTTCGTTTAAATTAGATTTCTTTGAAAAAGATTTACTGCATACTTCACATACGTACGGATTTTCTTTGGTATGAACACGGTTATGTTTCTTTACAGAATATTTGTGGGAAAATGTCTTACTGCATACTTCACATACATATGGCTTTTCTTTGGTATGAACACGGCAATGTTCGTATAAATGAGATTTGGAGGAAAACGTTTTATTGCATATTTCACAGACGTACGGTTTTTCTTTGGTATGAACACGGTAATGTCTGTTTAAATGAGATTTACTTGAAAAAGTTTTATTGCATTCTTCACAGACATATGGCTTTTCTTTTGTATGAACACGGCAATGTTCGTTTAAATAAGATTTCCGGGAAAAAGATTTATTGCATACATCACAGACATACGGCTTTTCTTTTGTATGAACACGGCAGTGTTCGTTTAAATTATATTTACTTGAAAAAGATTTATTGCATTCTTCACAGCCGTATGGTTTCTCGTTTGTATGAATAAAGTTGTGTCTATTTAAAGCAGATTTTCGGGAAAATGATTTACTGCATACTTCACAGACGTGTGGTTTTTCTTTGATATGAACCCCATAATGACTATTTAAATGAGATTTCATGAAAAATGTCTTACTGCGCATTGGACAAATAAACGTTCGTTCCATGTTATAAGGCGATAGCTTAAAGTATTTTGATCTTAAAGTTCTTTGTGACACTATTCACTCGCATATCTTTTGGAATTATCGAAAATGGCCTATAATGTCCATTTTACTTTTGATGAAAATGATCATCCACTTTAATCATAAAGATAAGGATCTTCATTTTTGAATCAACGCATAAAGGAAAATTTTTAGCAATTTTATTAGTAAAATATTTTTTTCAAATCAAAATCGTTCACTTTTATATCGTGAATGATAATAAAGATTTCTGTTCAGCATTATTGAAAGTTTCGTTGGTTTATTCACGAACACAACATTTCAATCTTATTTACAGAGCAGGATAACTTTCTTGTAATATACAGTTTAGTATTATACTTAAGTTTCAAATCACAACTGCCACAAGTAGAATTCCACAAAGTTATGGGTCAAATTGCTTCCATTTCCGACAGTTGAAGTATTGAACGGCGCACTTACTACACTGGTTTTAAATCCATAGTCCAAACCAAATCTAAGATGTAAAATGTCCATGTTGCTGCATATCAAAATCAACTGTATTTTTCATTGCGAATATTCTTCCAACAGGCGTAGCTTCTAGCGTGTACATTCATAAAAATCTAAGAAAGGTTTATAGAAATTAAATAGCCAGAAATAACCGATTTTCTATAGTTAATCAACATCTCTTGTGCAATACTTTATAAAGAAAAATGATTTACTGATTGATTCTCGGGATGGTGCCTCAAAATAGAACAGTTTTATTTCACATCATTTCATATGGACGAGTTTTCTGTTTTGTTTTATACGGGGTAGTGTAGAATTTCCGCTATACTGACCGACTTCCTCTGTAATCCGATGTTAATTTATGTTTAAAGTAGAATTTTTTTAATGTTACGGCTTAAGAATACTTTGAAAATATTAAATTTGATGTTCCTATATACGAGTTTTCTGTTTTGTTTATCTACATTAAATTGCGGTGACTACGTAATTCCGGTGAAATGCTAAGCCAATGCAATCTTTAAAGCGGAAGTCCAAAAGCCATGCAAATAAAGTCAAAGTATTTAATGTCAGTAAACGAAACAGAAAACTCTTCCATTGCTGTAGCTTTCAATGTTTGCTTAAAATAAGAGCCTCATTTTGTGGAAAGCATGCCGCTCTTTTGGCTCTTCTAAGGCATATTTGGCGGTTAAATTTTTATCGAAACAATGGACCTTATGCACCCTTTGGGTTGAAGAGTATAAAAAAACAGCTGTGGAGGAATAAACAAAACGATCAGCCTATAAGCGACTCAGAAATAAAAGCAGTTCTGAGTCAGCTGTTTAAGACTGACCAATGGCTGCCTCCGGCAGGTCACGTGACGGAGGATGTGACGTCACATGAATAAGGTCCATTTAGATAATCACTGGCGGTTAAATTTTTAACCAGAGGATTTAAGTAATTACAATAGTTTCATTTGGAATTTAGCCGTTTTAAATAGAAAGAATTAAGCGAATTCAAAGAACACAGAATTCAACATTTTGAGTACCAAAGAAAAAGCTGATTCGATCATGGCACTTGATATGGTCTCTAAAAGTATTTGGCTATTGCTTAAATTGGGGAGTTATTTGAAAACGTTCTCTGAATACAAAATAGAAAAAAGAAAACTCGTCCATAGATTAAAAAGTTTTAGAAATAAAAAAAAAAGACATGTGAAAACATTTACGAGATATTCGACAGTAAAGGAATGAATTCATCGTAAAATGTTTTGATTTATACGTAGCAAGAATTTTACCATGGAATTTCTTTTTTACTTTACATGTATCCATCCATTAAACAGGCTGATAAACATAGTGTTTAGCGTCTCCAAAGATAAATGCAGTGAAAAATTGAATAGCATTTGATATACCGGTAGATCCAAAAGTGAAGAACGCCTTTCATAATTAGTAATTCGAAAACTGAAAAAAAAAAGATTATAAGATGCTCTTTACATTGAATGGACGGTAGTGAAGTCAGATTATTTTGTTAACCATCCAAAATTAATGCAGTAATAATTCTTTTGTTGAATAAAAGATGACTTTTTCCATTTTACAGATATCATGTTACGGAAGGTATGAAACAATATTAAAACAGCAGCTCTAAAAGATTACAGTAGATGAATCTTTACGACTTAACCTTTAGCTCTCTGATGGTTCCGCTAAGGGAACATTGACTTGCATGCATAATTTACCTTTAAAATGCATATGACACAATTTTTTATTCAAACAATTTAGACAGGATTTTGCAGAGATCGTTACTTGTTTTGGTTGCTACTCAAAGTAATCCAAAGTGTTTAAAGGAATTTTATCTGCGAGAGCGACATGTGAAGTACAATACACATCTAATAACTTTTTGGAGGGCAAAGGGTTAATATGCTGTCGTAATCGAGAAATACTTCCTAGTTAAACTTCATACACACAGTGGCTGGCTGTCAGTATCCGCTAGTATACCCTGTTAAGTTGAACAGACAGAGCAATAAATATGGGTGGTTTCTGAAAGCGAGGAATGCATTTCTCCATAATTTTAAAGATAGATTGGTCTTTTTTAACACATTGTCTGCGGATTACGAATTAGATGCAAGCTCGAATAGAAGGACAAACCGTAACTGTGTCTGCTGTAGACAATGTTTATACCATAAAAGAATAAGCAACAGTATTCTGCAGACATCTATTAACATGCCCAACTTATTTAAACTAGCAAGCAAGTCAAATACTTGAATTAAAATTTTGATGTTGGGTAATTCGAGAAAAACATATTTTTACGTTTCCCACTTCCAAAGTGTTAAGGAGTAACGTTTTAAGCAGGGTTTCTCAAATTTAAAATATTGTACTAATTAAATAAAAATCAAAAACATTTGTACCACCATAAAAGTATTTTTTGTTTAAAAATCAATGCAACAAAATAGAGCGTTTATTATTAAAGAATAAAACCCTTTAAATTTATTTTATTCATTCACATCCGTAAAAGAAACTTTCATATTAAAATTAAATATATGCTATATTGTAGTTATTATTGGATAATACTACATGACAGCAAGTATTAACATTTAGTACTCCGTTGGCTCCACTAAGGGAACACTGAGTTGCGTGCATATTTTACCCTCAAAGCGCGTATGATACAATTTTTTATTCAAACAATTTAGACAGGATTTTACTGAGCTCGTTACTACTTGTTTTGGTTGCTAATCAAATTACTCGCGTAGTCTCTTAAGGAATTTAATCTACGGATGCGACATGCAATGTACAACACGCAACTAATTAGTTTTGGTGGGCAAAAGGTTAAGATTTATTATCAAAATGGATTAATCAAACAAAACAGCCGAAGAGGTCTGAGATACACGCAACGACCAATAATATTGCATCACTTTCATTTTCTCTACTCTCTAATTAGATGACACTCTGTTTTGAGAATGTGTGCTCGCATTGATTCAATTAAAACAATTGAGATGTTAATGAGTTTCTCTTCATTTTTTTTGTGTCGAATTATAACGTCTACGGATGACGTAATTTCAATCTATAAGTGTAAAAATGTCATAATTCGATGCACGAGTAAACTCGGGATAACTAGTTAAGGGCTTAAACAAAACCGTTTGCTGCACACCAGATAGTTTAGAATATGAGCAGATTCAGGGCTGGATTATTTAATAGGCAAAGTAGGAAGCTGCCTATGGGCCCCACAACTTTGGAGGACTCCGAGGGATCGATATTTTTTTTGCGGTATTTTCAGGGTTATTCGAGTCTGTACTTTCATTTGATTTACAAGGATCATGTACTGGGACATATTCAAACTAAAAGCAACTATCATTTAAATTTCAAAACATTATTCCCAAGATTTTTTTCCTACATGCTTTTCAAGTCTATTGAAGATCACTGTGGTCCAGCTTTCCTTCAGTTGGCTGAATAACTCAAGAGTCGACAGCCCGAGAAACTTCGTGTATAGAGTGTTTGGAATGCGTTAAAAGCGTTTTGTATTTATCTATTTACTGCTATTTTGTTGAAAATTACTTCAAGATTTTTTATATGCGAGATGCTGAAACCACTTCTCTCGAAGATCATCCGTAATTAAATGCTTTTGTCATTCCAGTTTCTCGATAAATGTGTCACTTAAAAAGATACTATATTAGATAGAGATACAAAATCAGGTATTTTTTATTAAGTTAAAACTAATAAAATCATCTGGTTTTGGAAACGGAAAGGGTGCTCCGAAATTTGCATTGCCTAAAAGTCCCTACAGAGCTTAATCATGCTCTGGGAAGAATATAGGGTGGGAATTGTGTTTTTTTTTCTTTTTTTTCATTAAATTTTGGGTGCTTGCTTGTTAAAGCGGCCACCGAGCTTACTTGGCGACCTTCGGGTTTCGCCAAGTTCGTAAGTTCAGAGTTCTAGAGAAGCTACTATATCACGGCTCCCGCTGCTAGCGAAGCTGTAGGATGTTTTCTTAAGTTTAAAAAAATCTGCCCGGTTACCATTTAGTTTTATTCACAAAAAAAGTAATATTTTTCAAAAACCAATTCTAATTTAAGAACAAAAGCAACACGTAAATACGAGAGCATAAAAAGTGACACGATTTTTACAGGACTGCACGTTTTTATAGTGCTACAAACATTTTTGGCAAGATCTTACCACCATCTTGGCGATTCGATACCGGTGGCCGCTTTAAAGAGCAAGTACCAATTTTGGTCTTGCCTTTTTCGGTCTTTCACACCTCTTTTTATGGACGGTCTGTGATCGCAGCCGAGGTTGGTGAAGTTGCAGTGCTTGCAGTTGATGGGGCACTGCCTTGGTTGCACACTCACAAATCAAACTTATTTAAATTTTAGCCTTCATTCAGGCAATCTATAGCGCAATACTTTAAGCCATTATAATAAAATTAGGCACATTTACCTGTGGGTGCGTTTGACATTTAAGAGTGGAAAAAAACTTACATACGTGGTTAAAAATAACCATCTCACCGAGATATCCTTTGAAAACACATTTACCTGTAATATAGTGGTTACATATATTTTAACGTTTATAATTGTATATATTCCCGTCAGAGGGTAAAATAAATTTTCTAATAAAACATAACGTTTTTTTTTTTACTTTTTATTAGCATCTCTTTTGGGGTCAACTTGTATCAGAAGTACTGACAGTTTGACTCGCAATCATGTCACTATTAGGGTTTGATATCTACTAGATTAGCCTTCAAAAGGGCGCGCTTACGCAACTTTTACGATACATCGTGCATCGTATTACATATATATCGTTTTATTTTACAAAAATAAATGCAACTTTTATTTATACTACCTGTATTTATTAGCCTAATAGTAAACAAAGATTTTATCAATAAAATTGCACTAATTACACTTAAATACATAAAATAACGATATAAATATGTAATACGACGCACAATTCAAGTATCTCTTGCAAACGCGCGCCCGCTGGAAGTTAACGTCCCGCGTTAAAGGTACCCCGGGTCATTTTAAAACGATTTTAGTTATTTTAGTTTCAGTTACATTAATGTCCGGTTTTGAAGAAATACAAAGGCTATTTTGGGACGGGCCTCGTAATTATGAACCCTGGTCAGATGGTGAGGACGACTCCTGAGCTGGCACACCCCTCTCCAAGCTTCCGCATCACACCCAGCGAGATGGCATTTGACCCACTATTTATGATATGACGTGAAACAGGCCCACATATACGGCGGATCGTTGGAGGAATCGGGTTTCGAACCTAGAACCCTCCGGCTCCGAATCTGACACCTTACCATCATATCATCATGACCTCTCACTTTAGAAACGATCCGGTGATTTTTTTAATGAAAAATTAGCAGATGTCGATGACTAAACCACATCCGGCATCCCATTCTCCAGACTTCAATGCCAATCCCCATTGGTTTGGCCTTCCCCCGTGGGTTTCACTCACGATGGCCAATTTATTGTGCACTACGCTTATATGAATGGAATGCCGTATTTTAATTAGGATCGGTTCTGTCATGTTGAAGTCGACCACAGAAGCATACTCGATTCGCTCAGACAAAATCATCTTTACATCACCATTGAAACTAAAAGGCCGAAAATGTATTAATTACATTCATTTCAGGAATTTTAAAAACTAAAACCAAATGGGCATAATAATATTAGCATTAAAAATGTATTGAGTATTATTAAGGTAAAATTCATGCTGAGATTTTATGATGTTGCATTTTATAAATATTTGATTCTGCAAATACGAACAAAAAAGTTCTATAAATGAATATTGATATTTACTGTAGTTTCCCTTAATCGGAGGGGCAACAGCAAAATTTCTTTAAAATATATTTTAGAGAATTTAAACTTGAATTTCCTTTCAACGATTAACTTACAGCTTTTATCTTACTAATCGGAATAAGAGTTTCTTGTAACGTTTTTTTCCCACTAGAATTGTGTTATAGAAATTGTCTTGTCGTTGTTTCTCTTCTTTTTCGAATTTTTTTCCTGTCTCTTCTACATGGGTGGATCTAGGATTTCGTAAGGGTGCTAATGCGGAAAATTTTTTCCGTGTTTTTAAATCTTAAAAATTAAGAATTAATTAATTGAATTAATTATTAATTTCAAATTAATTACATGCTTATTAATTAAATCTAACTAATTAAATTTTATTAGGTAAAAGTATTTAATTGGTTTAATTTAAATTGGTTAACTTTTAATTAAATTTTAACTCATTAAATTTTAATTAATTAAATTAATTTATTAAATACATACAAGGGCAGATTTAGGAATCTTTAATAAATACTATGAAAACTTCTATGATGCTATAGATAATTTTTTCGTACAAATTGTCTTAAAATTGTTTCATTTAATTTTTTTACTGAAAAAGTTTTATTCTCTTCACAAGATAGCCAATTAGTTATGGCCAATCTCCTTGTATTTTTTTTTGCAAAATATGTCTACCTAACCACACTTTCCCAGTTTGCTCGCCATATTTTCAATTCTGATTTTAATTTAATCTCCGAACTTCTAAAATACCTCTTTTACTTTAAAGCTGCATGAATATCATTGTCGTTGCGAATTGCATTCTTCAATGGTATAAAATCTTCCAGAGGTAAAATTCCATAAAATTCTGGGTTAAACCTTAACTTAAGTTCCAAAATAAGAGGATCAATTATTGGTATAAATATCACTCGTCTTAAATATTCCTCAGGATTGCTTCAAGTAACATTTTATCTAGTTGTTTCCTTGCCACATATTCTAAGAATCTTCATTTCGATGTTAACATCGTCAGATGCACTTGTGTCCAAAAGTTAAATATAATTAGTAAAATGCAGAAAAAATTAGAGTTAATACGGGTGCAATGGTTCAAAATTAGTTGTAGAGAATTGTAAAACGCACAATCGTAGGAACTCACGTTTTACAGTGAAGATTCGGTCACGATGGCTTCTAGGAGAAGAGCCAGGAAGTGAAAATGATTTGGACTCGCACCATTGCACAGAAAACTGATGATTATTTGTAACTTTCATCAATGGTTTTGTTTGCTGGGAGGAATTCTTACATAAATTTTCGTAAAAATAGCACCTATATTTGGGGAGACAAAATATTTTTTAAGAAATCCCCCCACCCCCAGTTTTTCGAATGTTTTATGTTTGTAGCATTTACCACATTATACAAATGGAATATGTGACAATATATTAGCGGAACATTATATTAAAATCAAAAGTAGATATTTTGAATGGTCAAGGAAATATGAGTATTTGTTGTAAATAGTTTTTAACTACATATGTGCAAAACATACTACAAGTTTCTTTTATAATTTCGAAACCAGATTAAGTAGGGAAGCTTATTTAAAATTTCCTGCTGAATACCATATCTATTCAGAAAGACAACGGAATTGCATCAAACTGAATTTCAGTTGCTCTCTAAGAGAAACTAAATTATGGTGGTTTTTCCTCAAATTTTATACCATAAAACGACTTTGCACCTTGACTTCAGAAAGAATGTCGAGATTCTTTACATTTATTTCTCTAAAACAAAAGTTTTTTTCTAATTTGTTCCTCGTTGAGTGATTTATGCATTGTATCAGTTCCTATCCTCCATTTTTTCCCTCAAATAATATAAATTATACTAATCCTAAATTTTTATACTTTTTGATCCAACAGCAAATATAAACAATCAGCCATGGAAGGAAATAGTGTGTTATTTTATTCAGTTTTCATTTTATTGACAATTTGAGTGATACGATACATGGTTGTAACAGGTTCAGGCCGTCGGTCGCATAATAGCACCCTTGCTTAGACCTAAGCCGACAATTCATCTGTACTCCATTCTATTCCATTGGTCCCAAGACTGTTTTTTTCTCCATCTATTCCAGCCGAAAAATCAGGCACGTCATTCACTTGAGGCTCCAAAGTGCGCTACCACGAGTGATGGTAAGAGAAGCGAAGATCGCTCCCCCTACCACCGGTCTTCAATCCCCCTATTTCCCCCCACTCGGCGGATTTCCGATTTTCTAGCCTTGTAGCGAGGTCTCAATCTAGGCAGATTCTTTGATGTGCTACCTACCCTCGCATCGAGGTCTCAAATTGGAATCGTCGTATGAAGTGTTGGATTTTGAGTTCGTTGGAATTCTATCGGTTTGAATCATCGGTTAAATTCCATAGGTTTTCGACCTTGACGCTTGCTTTTTTCCGTCCCGTGTTCCAAAAATTCCATTTTGGATTAGATGTGAATGACCTGCTTTAGACGTCTCACTCTACACGCACAATAAATAGCACCTGTGCTTAGAGTTGTATGTGCGACCCCTTCTTAGGAGGCATATTAGAATTAGAACTATCTTGTAATAGAAGCTAAACACTTTGATTCTGCTTTATGACATGCGTACGACTAAGTTGTAACTATTAAATTTTCAACCAATCTAGAATCTTTAATTACGTATTTATCTGCATTATCTCCCGCGTATACGCAGTGCTATTTCTGCAATAGTAACTATTGATTTGAATTTATCAACATAAACGAAATAAGAAACAATGCTCCATGGAAAAATTTATATTTAAAGTCTAGAGCATTCAAGCAATAGAAACATTTTCATGCCATTTCCAAAAAAATTTGTCTAGAGAAATGGAATACAATGTCATTTGAACCAGTTTTTAATTGTAAGAATATGATAAATAAATTAATTAAATTTGAGCAATTCGAAAACATAATACAAATTACATGAATACAGTTTATCTTTTAACTTGACAGTATGTATCTAGGAAAAGTAGCTGCGAAGAAAGTTTAATTGTATATTTCTCAAGCATATGGATCTTTGGTGAGACGCAGTAATCTCTTCTTATACAAAATATTCTTGAAACACTTTTACAGAAAGCTTCCCTTTCTCTCTTTTCCTCTGTTTGAATACGTTATTGCCAAACTTGAGGCTTTCTTGAAAATGTCAAACTGCATACTTCAAGGATTTTCATTCGAATGGGCACTGTAATGTTAATTTTAGATTTCCCAGAAAATGTCTTATTGCATATTCCACAGCGGTATGGTTTTTCTTTGGTATGAATACGGTAATGATAAATTAAATGTTCTTTCCGAGAAAATACCTTATTCCATACTTCACACACACACATATGACTTTCTTTTCTATGAACAAGGTAATGTCTAGTTAAGTCGCATTTATGGGATAATGCCCTGCTGCACACTTCAAAGTAATGTGGTTTTTCTTTTGTATGAACACGATAATGTTCATTTAATGAAGATTTATAGGAAAATGCCTTATTGCATAGTTCACAGATGTAAGGGCTTTCTCTTGTTTGAACACGTTAATGAATATTTAAACTGGATTTCAGGGCTGCCCTGTTGCATATCTCACACAAGTATGGATTTTCTTTGGTATGGACATGGTAATGTTCCGTTAAATGAAATTTCCGGGAAAATTTTCTGCTGCATACTTCACAGACGTAGGAGTTTTCCTTGCTAGGAGTCCAGTGATGCTGGTTAAAATGAGATTTTCTGGAAGATGTCCTACTGCATACTTCAGACATATAGGGGAAAGTGAAGAAAACGGATAGCTAAGGTCAAAGGCCTGCTGAAGCTAAAATATTCGATATAGAGCTTGTCCAATTTCATTAAAATATTCATTGTTTATCGAAATATTATATATCTTTCCAGAAAAATCAAAGTTTCGTTACAATTTTTACCAATGATTTTTTTTATAAAAAAAGTTAAACTACGCGAACGTGTACACTTGTTAACGTTATGCGAAATTAGGAAAAATCAATTTTCAGCGGAAAAGTTGCAATCATTTTTATTTTATATGACAATTTAAGAATATTAGTTACAAAATTCACATGTAAAGCAGTTTTTTTTCCCTCCGCGCCACGTTAGCTTTCGTGGGCAGAGCTAAGACAATTTTTCGTTTCTTCGTTATTTAAATTAGAAAATACATCATTAAAATATAAAGAATCAATGTCTGATGTGTTTTTATAGTCTTACTCTACGCCACACGAGCGGTTTTTCGCCTTTTTTTTTGCGGCGGCCATTTCCATCCGCGGCTGTATCCAAACCACGGCCGGCCATATGTGCTTTTTCTGACACGAGCTGTCATTTGTTTCTGCTTCATAGTGCAACAGAGTGGCGAATTCAAACAGTTGTTTGTGTGAAACTTTTGATACAATGGAAATGTACAAATAAAAGATTCATTCCATTTATCTCGTACTTGAAAATGAAACAAAAGTGTTTATAATTTTATTAGAGTTTTGCTTTTTTTCTCCCTGACATTCTTCCTCTTCAACTAAAAAAATTCAAAGATAAATGATAGGTTCTTAAATATTTCTTTAAAGTCAGAAGGTAATCGAAAGAATTCCTGCTTTAATTTGAACTATGATAATTCCTTTTACCACCAAAGCAATTTTTTTCGAATTAAGACACAATTAGTAACAAATGTGCTGTGTAATTGCAAAAGTGGTCATCTCCAAATAAGGAAAATTTTGAGAAAGTGGATTTTCTGTCGCATCTAGTAAAAATGAGATTTGAAAAATAAACTGCATGCATTCGAAGAGTTTCGGCAATGTATTCTAGCTATCAATTTATGAGGGTAAGATGTTAAGAGGGTAAAATGGACATATAATCTTTTGAAAAACGTATTTTTGAAAATTGGCGATGATTACTTTTGCAGCTACACGACACAAATAACTTATTTCAGTTATACTAACGTCTAGTTTTGAAGCATCACGAGTTCTATTTTGGGGAGTACTTCTTAATTTTGAACCGCGATCTGAAAAGGACAAAACAATCAATTTTTAAGAGAGTAATTATTAAAATGAGGTTGTAATTGGGAAAGGGATAATAAGTACAATTAATTGAAACAATTTTATTTAAAAAAAACAGAAAAATGTAAACATTTTTTACAAAAAAGCAATATAAAAGGACCAAAGAATGAGCTGAATGATGTGAAAATAAAATAAATGAAATTGCCAATATTGCAACTGAAATATTCACATCTGTGATAAAAAACTATCGAAGTACAAGAATCATAAGCTCACTATCCAAGAAGTATTCCTTGATATATTTATTTTAAATATCAAAAAAATGTAGAACAGAACACAACAGGGCCAGATTAGGTCCTGTATCAGCCCTTAGGTAAATCAATTTACGGACCCTCCCCCCTCCATAACTAGTCAGATTTTTTAATTGATTTTAATTTAATATCAATATAAGCAGTTTTTAGATAAAAATGGCCAAATGTCCTCCCGTTGATGTGGCGTGGAAGTTTGGAGAGGGGGAGGGTGCCAGCTCAGGTGTCGTCCTCGTCATCTGACAGCGGTTCAAATTTTCATGGCGAGTCCCAAAATAGCCCTCGAGTTGCTTCAAAACGGGACGTTAATATAACTGAACTTTCTGAACCGTCAAATTTAAAAAGAGACCTCTCTTTGCTCGGTCAAGAATTTTAAATACAATTATCGAAAAATTTGCTTATTTCGATGTTTATATTCTTCTAACCGACCTCATATAGGTCACAGCCTATCGCGCGCTAATATAGATTAATCCTCTGACTGCTTATCCCGCAATTTCCGCTGGTTGGAAGTAAGTCTATTTTCTGCTGCATCCTACGGTTTTCATAAGCTTATGTCTTGGCTTAGTACTTTTAAGGAATTGGATAAGATTGTGCTAATAAATCTTTGCATATAAATAACAATTTACTTGTTTCAACGGTATTGAACATGTTTGCAAGCATTGCATCTAAATAGTGACTTTAAAAAAATCGGCAGTCAGAGGGTTAATAACAAATAATTCAATGAATATGGTAATAAAATGTGCGAGTTCACTGAATGTATAATAAGAAAGTAATTTGCTACACCAGACACAAAAATGAAATAAATGAATTCATTCCAAAGCAATTCCTTTCGAGTTTTTATAATTTAATTTGTTCTTATATAACTGATCTATATAAAGGTTTTCACAAAACAAAACAAAAGTTGAATGAGGAAGCAATGAATAAAAAAAGGTGACGAATACAAGGTTGTTGCTGTGTTTCTTTGAACCACGCCCTTTAAAATGCACGGTGGATAATTGAGGATTTCCTACAATGAGATTCAACCTTGAAACTTGAACTTATAATTGTACCATCCATAGTTTTTCTTCATTCTTAAAAGGGTATAAAAGTCCACAATCGGAAATTGCTAAATCATTATTTTTAGTCTCGAGCTAGAAAAGATCCTCCAACATGCAAGCCTTAGTGAGTATCTTACCTTTTCATTCAAAATCTATTTCTAAAATAATTTATGAAATAATATTTTTAACTATAAGACATATATATATATATATGAACCACTACCCCCGTAAAGTCCTCCAAGACATTAAGTTCAATATTATTCACTGTTATGCTTGAGGACTTAGCATAAATAATAAAATTTTTAATATTTCTATAGAAGAAAAGTTTCAGAAATGTTATACATATTTTCTAGCGTTTTTAACCTTCGAACGGGCTTACGCGCATCGTATCACATATATATATATATCGTGTTATTTTACAAAAAGAAATGCAACTTTTATTTATGTTATCTGTATTTATTAGCCTAATAGTAAACAAAGATTTTATAAGTAAAATTGCACTTAAATATATAAAATAACGATATAAATATGTAATACGATGCACAATTCAAGTATCTCTTGCAAACGCGCGCCCGCTGGAAGGTTAACAGCATTCAATTTCATCAAAATTTTTACCTACATTCAAAGTCTACAATTTTTATTATTCATTTAATTATTTCCTAATTTTAAACTTGAAGTTATTAAAAATTATTATTAATTTCATAGAGTTTCGAGAGCTATTAATTTCACATCATGTTTCAATACTGTTTTCAAATACATATGTAAACTATTTGAGTAATTTTGTATTTTTACGGATTTCTCAGGTACTTATTTTTAAACGGAAATCAATAAAACTGCAATTCCGACTATATTCATTAAATTAAATGAAATTTTTAACATAAAATGTGGTTAACGGGGGCTTAAAAATTATCAAAACAGTTCTTAATCAAATAAACAGGTTCCTGATTGGCACTGGAAATGGAAATTCAATTGGATTGTTCGAAATTCACACTCCAAAAATTTATTAAAAATTCCTTTTATTTACACAGTTTTAATTTGAAAAAGGAAATAAACTTAAATAACTTCCTTAATTTTAAAAAGATGCACCCATATAACTTTCCTTTTGCATACAAATCAAGTAATGCTTTAATTGAAGTTATATTAAACGAAGAAAAATAATTTTTGCATAGAAACGTTTTGTCTCCCTTTTTCATAATTTATTTTCCATAATTTTTTCTACAGTTCGTTCTCCTCGTCTTGGTGGCCCTGGTGGTGTGCACTCTCGCACAGTGGCCTTACTACGGTGGCTACTACGCTGGCTACAATGGCTACGTCGGTGCCCATCCCTATGCTTACAACTACTATGGAGCCTACAACCCAGCTTTGAGCTACTTGTGGAAGAAATGAGTAAATAATGTGAGGTAAGACACATTCCGCAGCTAATTGTAGAGTTTTAAATTATAATTGCAATTTTTGGGGATTTGAATCAAGATTAAAGGTCAGCTTATTCATTTGTTTTTAAGCAGACTGAATTCATTAAATTTTTCCGCTGTTCCTAGAAATATTTGGCGAATTTATTAATTTTTCTCTTTTTTTAAAGCATGCATCAAACTATAAAACAATTCAGTTTTCTAAAAGTTAAATGCTTACGGATCAAATAAATCCTCTATTAATTGTAAAAAATAATTCACTGCATAAGACATGGAAGAAAAAATAAGAGTTATAACGATCACTATCTTCTGAATACAGACATTCGTTAGCCAAGCTCGAACCTCACTATCATGCGATTCGGTTGAACTTGAGTCATTTTTTAAATCGCTGTTCTGTCTCAAAACTACTCGATTTTTTATTGGAGATGGATTTTTTAATTTTGAACGTCAATCGGATCCAAGATCCTTACATCTCACCAAGCTAAGGACTTACTAATCTTATATTTAGTTCATATATTTGGCCATTCGGCAGCGAAATGGTAAGCAGAGAAGCCAAAACTCGTTACCCGGGTCATCTTGGCAATGCTGGAATAAAATAAAATGTCCCCTTTTTACAAAAGTTGGTGATAAATTTTTAGGCCGCATTAACCTCTTGCCATATTTTATTTAACCTCTTAATTAGATGCCACCACATATTTGGGATAGTTTTTATTATTTCAATCTATTTAAATGGTAAAGGATACTCGAGACATTTAATCTTGTCCAGGTGATTTTTGTATTTAAAATTAATTGTTACGTTGACTTAAAAATGGATTTAAACAGAAAAAATTCTGTAATTCGATGCACGTTTCAGCGACGTCATTGTTAAAGGGTTAACTACATGTAACTATAGTAGACTACTCATCTAATTAGATAGCATGTGTGAGTCAAATGGCGGCTGCCAAAGTGCTATTTTTGACTTTCTTCGGCGCGAGTTCCAAACGATCTCGTATGAATGAATAGATGCGATTACCGTTAATCTATTTTGTTTCTTTTGGACTTTTATTCTGTCCAACACAGTTCCGACAGATTCTATGAATAATAAAAATAAAATAGTTTTCAAAAACATAATTTTTTCAGGTACTAAAGAGTAGAAAATAGTTTATCAAAATACTTAAAATAATTTATTTTTATTATTTTCGATTTTTTTTGTCTTTAAAATATTAAATAATACGTTATTATAATTTTTTTTTAAAATCTTGTGATCACGTTTTCTCAAATTCCAAATATTACCAAATGGCACTAGAGACGCAGCATTGCTAAATTATTTGGATTTCGAGCAACCAAAATGAATCTTAGATTTTTTTTATTGAAATACCCTAGCAATTTTTAATTATATTTTCGCAGTTTATCTATTCTGCCATACAATATAGTTTATTTCTAAAAATTTAAGATGTATTATCAAGTAATTTGATTTTAATATTTCCTTGACACGTTAGCGGACAGTAATAATACAGCTAAATAGCAAATTTCTGTAATTCGATGCACGTGTCGGAGACGTCATTGTATGTTAAGCGGTTAACAAGTTCTAACCATGTGATTTTAAAATATTCTGGTTAGAATCTTAAAAGTGTCGTTTTTCGGATAGCGTTGGATAACTTTATGATGGGTAATGGACCACTTTAGGGATCAAATGTAAGGTCTTTTCCTAAAGCATAACTTGCAGAGAAAATGAGTCTTAAAATCCTAAATATTTTAACCCTTTGCACTCGAGAGATGACTCTCGATCACCATTCTAGACGGCGCATTATTTTGACTTTTCTTGATTTCGATGGTTAAAAAACTGCCTACAAAGTTGGAAGAAGTTGTAGAATACTATTTCAGGAAAAATGAACTTACACAAATATATTTTTATGTCCCAAAGCAATAATGTGAGCTCTTGTGAATCAATGCATAATTATTAATCTAATTACTTTTCCGAGATCAATTCGAATAATAAAAGGTTTATCAGACAATCCCATCTGTATATTCAAAACACAAACAATGAATGCAAGTCGGTGCTGAGCACAAAACATAGCGATGAAATTTAAAAATTTTAAATGTTTTCGTTTTATGCTTGTAATTTGATGAAACTGTTATATTTCCTTTCAGGAGTAAAGAATCAAATCCTGGTATGAAGATCTGACTTTTATGAGAACTTGCTTCTTTTTAAGCTACAGTTATTTAATACTAAAGCACTGTAAAACAACTATAACGAATGTGACATGATAAATTTAATAAAAGAAATGCACTGAAATTTGTTTGATGTTTGTCTGTTTTCCTATTGAAATGCCAAACAATTTAAACATTTATATCTTGCATAGTTTTTTTATTATATTCTTGCTCGATGGCCATTTTTTATGCTAAGAATTCAAAATAAAAATTTTAAAATTAAAATCAGCTACAACAATATTAAATTCTAAACTTAATAACTTGTCATCAATGATCCAAATTAAAATAATATTTATATTTCTCAATTAATTATCATTAAAATTTCCAATGTTTTGCTTTTTAATGTTTCGAATAAAAATTTAAACTTTGGTGAAAAAATTCTGATTTCTAAAATGAAATTGCTAAATAATGTTTGTTTCAAATTGCAAGATTTAAATATAAAGTTACCAATATTAGATTAGAACAGCTCTTTTATTTGTGTCGTTCTTTTATACAAGGGATCACGAAACATTTTCCCCTCTCGAATCTTGATGTATGCAGAAATATTTTATGTAGAAACGAAAAGCTTGTAAATAAATCACTAATAAAAGACAATAAATTATTTAAACAGTCTTATAAATTAAAAGAACTACAAGCAATAAGTACTTTCACAAAAATATCAGATGGTAATTTGATTACTGATTTCATCAGATGAATTTTTATGTAGGAAAGTATGTGTCTTTTTTCTTCCTTTTTTTTTCCTCTTTAGACACTGGTTCATAAAAATTCGTAATTCGAATAGTAAATTATTTGCTAATCCAAATCGTGACCTTTTACTTCATGCAAGCTAATGGAGATTTCTTCTAAATATTCTAACAAAAGTTTATTTGTTCCTTCGAAGGTAATGACAGTTCAGTTTCATTTACAGTGAAGGATAACCTACTTGCATATATCACAACATTTTTTCCAGTGTTTATTAGTGTACTTCAGTTTATATCAGAGCAATTCTGCACAAAGAATTCCGAAGTTATGGGCTAAATTACTTTTGACATTTTAAGCAATAAAGACACACTTACTAAAATGGTTTGAAATCCCATTCACGGTACATTATGTCTATCACACTGCGTATCAACGTGAATTGTGATTTTACTTGGGAGAATTCTTGCGACTGAAAAAAGATCTACCGCAAACTACTCCCAATGCCTGAGAGATCTTTTCGTTGGAATGATTGACTGATTGATTTTCGAGATACGTGCTCAAATTAAAATAGTTTCATTTCAAATCTTTTCATTTGATATCGTTTATATATTTGAAAAAAAATCGAACATGTTTAAACTTTTGGATGCACAGGAATGAAATTCTCTTAAAATATTTGGATTTATACAAAGTAAGACATTTACTTTGGATTTTCTGTTCTAGTTCATATGCATCCTATAATTAAATAGAGAGAAACATAGTGGTCAGCGTCTCTAAAAGGAAACGCATAGAAGTTTTCTTAACACCCGGAATCCCTGTAAATCAAAAAGTTAGGGAAAACCTCAAAAATTAATAATTCTAAAACAAAGACCGAAAATATTCTCTTTGCACAAAAGGAATCGAAATTAAGTGACATTTTTTAAGATATTTTTTTTAAAGTTTCGAGGCGTTTTCCCGAAATTTTCGTTTCTCTATGGTTTATTTATTTATTAATTTTGTGCGAAAAATATAAATTTATCAGACTTATTTTTATGGAAACGTCTGGCAATGTTGCTTGACCGCATAATGGGTAACATCATTTTATTTGGGGATAACAGCTTTTGTTTCTTCAAATCCCATAACTCTTTCATTCAAGTTTAAAATAGGAAAACTATGGCTTGTAAAAACCTTCAAATTCAAAATAAAAATTTGAGATGTTGTATAGTTGTTACCCTTTTACCCTCTTTATCTTATTTTCAAATTACACATATATTTTTTGAACAAATTTTTACAATTTTAAATAAAATTTTTCCCATACAAAAATATTTTACCTTGAGTAATTTTCATGATATGGCGGAATAGAGGCTAATTTCAAATACAACAGACGAGTGATATCGAATTTCTCACTCTCTGACTACGGTTTCTTAACAAAGGAGACCTGAACCGTAATCCGCTCACATATTGGGATTTTGGAATAGTGAAAATACTAACAATGCATTATTATTTTACATTAATGAAAAAGACAATACGATTTATATTAATGTAATCCAATTTCCTTCTTAAATAAGTGTATTTCTTCATCGCATACGAGGTATGCAATGGCAAAGCACTATAATTGTCACAAGAGTTGACCTCTACCCATATACTGATGAATCTCCACGTTTTACGGGTCTATTCTTGTACCCCGGTTGGGTTGGGAGCGTGTCGCCTTTCGACCGCGGGGACGTTAATGGCTTTTTATCGACCGAAGGAAGGGGTCTGATTCTCGTACCTCTGTCGTTTCGAACATCTCTCTTTACGCTAGGAAGTGACGTATTTCTGCTGCGCGAGCAGCAAATCAAGCGATCGTCTGCGATATTTTTGTTTATGGTTTCAGATTCAGTTCGAGTTTTGAATCGCCAAAGGAACTATGCAGAAGCGTACATTTCCTCCTCAATTCCAAATTATGTTGGATTATTTTGAAAAATATCCACAAATTTTAAGTGGGAAAGTTGATCGCATCTTTTCAAAAGATACCAAGGGTGGGAAGATTTAACTTCTGCTCTTATAAGATGCATTATAATGCTTATTTCTTGCTTTCATAAGTCCATTGTTAATGTGGGGTTAAACCGTTTATCTTTTACAAGATATACAATTATAGAACATAAATTGCAGTCCTTTTTTTCAATATATTGATGTAATTTTACCAGTTTTCTAGAGAGAGGAAAAGTAATAAACTTTTTTCCATGCCAATTATTTTAACATGAATAAATCTTATAAATTAATATTACAAACCATTTGATTATTTTTCCAATTACACAAGAAAATAAAACATGAAAAAAGTTATTAAATTCAGCAAGTTTTCACAACATTAAAAAAATTACATCTTTATCAAGGAACAAGAAAAATTCTTTTATTGTCAGATTTTGCAATTACTTTGTAAATATTTGACAAATTTCTTTGAATTAAAACCCAAATAAAACAAATTGTAATGATATATACGGAATGAGGAACGTCATTCCACACTCAATGTTAAAAAAAATGTTAAAATGTTAACCTAATTTAATTTAATAAGAAAATATTAAGTAATTAAATCTTTAAATGTAATTTACCTTAGCTAGTTATCAAATATCATTATTGGTTATTTTGATTTAGTAGTAAAAGATTTAACTACTTTTAAAGATTTAATTACTTTAATTAAATTATTAGATTGAATTATTTAAATTCGATAAAAGATTTAACTACTTTTTAAAAAATCTAAAGTAATTGATAAATTCTTCTTCAAATTGGTCTAATGGATTACATTTACATTTATCTCGATAAACCCTTTCAAAACAGAATTAATGTCTTATCAAATTTTCGTTTAAAATGGTGGCTGCTAAGTTCTGATTTTGAAACAACACTTCTCATTACCGAACCGCGTTTACGCCAGGTACAGAGCTGGCGAGAAATCGGAGTCCTTTTTTCGACCGAGCGAGATCCCAACCGGTTGGAAAAACGGGTACGAGAATCGCACTTGTCGTTAACGGGCGGAAAAAGTGACGTCTCCCAACCCAACCGGGGGTACCAGAATAGACCCTTTAAACATCACCGAGTTGGGAAAAGCCATTTTTCGAATCTGGCTTTGTTTGGCTGTGCATCTGTGAACTGGATAATTAAAAAGAAAGAGACGCATAAATCTTTTATGTGATCTTAACATGGTAATAATATCTGTATGACGTTTAGATGGAAACATCGAAGGGAAGTCATTGGTTGGCGTTGTACAGTGAACTATATTTTTCTGTTTTGATTTCGTTTTTAAAACTCTATTTTATAGCATTGTGGACTTTTTACTTTCTCGTATACGAAGAGAAAGTATTGTAATCGTCAAAAAATTCGAGGTCGAGATTTTGACGAATCTCCACGTTTTAGACCTCCCCGAGTCCGAAAAACACAATTTTGAAATTATGTCTATCTGTATGTGTGTCTGTGAACGCGATAACTCGGAAACTATTAGAGCTACGGGGATGAAATTTGGTATGTGGTCTCTAAACATAATTTGTAGGTTTCTATCAAATGTTGGACAAAATCCGTCAAAGGGAAGTCTGTCTGTCTATATGTCCGAAGTCATGTGAACACTATAACTCAAAAACTTGAATAGCTAAATGGATAAAATTTGGTACACAATTTTATCGTTATGAATGCAAGTCCGTATAAAATTTTGGGCCAAATCCGTCAACGGGTTGACTGTCTGCCGGTTTGTATAATCGCATGATTGTATCTCATAAGCCATTTGACTTAGCATCCGCGATATCAAGTTTTATTTATCTAACATTAATTATAGATTTGTGCCCAATTTTCATCTCAATCAGTTAAAAAACAGGTGTTCAAATTGCATATTTAGTTCAAAATGCACATTACGACTGTGTGTTGGCGAGCGTTTCGCTTATTTTACTCAAGTGAGTATGGTTGGCGTTTGACCTTGGCGGAAATTGTAGCGCGCCGCAAACACGTGCTTCGGAAATTATGGCAATCCCCAAAACGAAACTTCGTTTTGACATTCTCCAGATGGACTCTTGTGATAACCAGAGGTGTAGTGAAATGTTGTGCGATATCTATATTAAGATTTCGTACTCAAAAACGCTAAATAAAGTTGTGGTACCTCAGCGGGCATAAAAATTGCGAACATACGCATTTTTTTTTTTTTGCAAAATATTAAGTTTTTGGGAATTCATAAATTTTATGTGTTTCATTGTAAATCCCCATTCATAATTTTTTTCAAAATAACCAGGTCTTGGGTAAATACCCCAAAAATATTTACCTACCAACTGGGTGTTTACCCACCCCACATTACTGGTCGTATGCGAGAAAGTTTCGGGGAGGTCACTCCCGCTGGTTTTATTTTGTTGAAGTCAAGATGCCTCGAGCAACGCCGCATCGGTACTACTAGTTAGTATAATTAAAAGATTTAATTACTTTTGCCTTATTTTCTTCTTTTCCCCCTGGAGACCAATTTTACAGAACTCTCTACTAGATGCCGCTTCTAGTACGGAATCAACATTTTATTCAATATTGATCGGTTAATTAATAATTTAGCTCTCTAAAAATTTTGAAATAATGTATTATCATCAGAAACGCAAAAGTATATAAAATTTAAGAACAAAATTTCCAAACTGTAGCACATCAGGAAGTGAATGAAAAATCGGTTATAAAATTCCATCCTTACAGCAGTTAAACGAATCAAGTTAAATAAAAGTGTTTAGAAACGAAACAAGTTATATATGGAAGAATTTTACTATATGATCTTTGTAGGCTGTTATAAAGCAGGCTTAGTGTGTGGCGCATGTGGGGTGTATGTTGCACACATAAGAAGGCGCTGCTGGATGAATAAATCAATTTATCAAAACGGTATTTCATGACGATTCAAGATGTTAGGGTAGGCCCATGGACTCCAAAACGCAGGTGAAGAAAACATCAGTCACCGGAGGAACTGTGTGAAAGCAACCTGGAAAGAAAAAGTCAAAAGAGAGAAAGAGTTCTCGGTTGACGTCTTCATATACTCCGCTGGCGGTGAATCCTCAAGTTGCCACAAGCTGGTTCACAATTACGACGAGTCAGGCACGACGAACATCAGCAGCATGGTGGTCAGAGTCAAGGTCCGAATCTTTTGATTCGAATTCGCTACAAGTGTTGGGTTTCATATAAATAATAAGTCAGTAACTTTAACTATTGTATTATGCAGAAGTAAGATTACATTTTGAAGAAGAATTATTTGCAATTGAAGATATGTACAATTGAAGCAGTTCGTCATTAAATAGGCTTTTGGATGGCCCGTCGTCGTCTTTAGTCTACTACTGTACACTTGAACATCAAATGCCCTTGTGGCGCCGTGGGAGATACTTTACACTACGTAGTGAATTGCCCATTCACGGAAAAGTATGCAAAAAAACTTTATATATTTATGATAAAGACAATCTTTATCATAAATATATAAAGATAATCTTTATCATAAATATATAAAATGTGGGCAGATTGTCTTTATTTATGATAAAGACAATCTGTCCACAATTTTAAACAGAGAGGAAAATTTAGGTATCCTTCATTCTATTTATCAGGAGATTAATAACCTCGTTCCACAGGTTTAGTCCTGTTTTTTTTCTGCTCCTCAATTTCTGTTAGAATTTAGAGCCGACCAAGTCTGCGGCAGCATGAAACCACGTCATCTAAACTGTCTTGCACATTTTGGTGACCCTCCGGATGGAAGCATCGATGTACGAGAACATCTCACGGGCCCTCAGCACTATCCTGACAATAGACTCGTCTCCAGGACCAGGGCCGAGGTGCCCCGTAATCAAGAAGAAGAAGTCTACTACTGTACCGTCTCATCGTCTCCTGTTCTTGGCAACTTGATATTCTCACGTCACTGGCGATGGCAGCGCCACCTACAGGAACTCGGCTGGTGGCCCACAATCGACACTCCTGACCAGGTTCTGGCACTAGAACCGACATGCATCTGGCAAATATCTAAAAAGAAAAGAAAAAGAGCAGTTTCTCATTCAAATATACGCTCGTCTTTTGCTATCAGAATTCCTCGTAACGTCTTGATGTCCTACAGTTCGTCGTTATGTAGGATCCGTCTTAAAATTCTTCTTTCAGTAGAAATTCTGACAACTCGTCTTAAGGGAGAAGCCGTCTTGATGGTAACGTTGTATTCATTGCAAAAATGTCAAGAAAAAACTTCCGTCTTGAGCACAACAGGCGTCGTGTTGAGAATGTTCGTCATGGAAAAAGTCCTTCTTAGCAATCACACTTTTACAAAAACAGTCACATTTAGGAAAAAAAGTCAATCTTAATATAAATAAAAGTCATTGTGGCTATGAGGCTATGTTCCACATCTCTTCCTAAGCCAATGGACAGTTTTTAACCAAATTTTGGACACTTATTATTTAAGACAAGGGGAAGACACTTATGAACTTTTCAAAGTCCAAAAGTTAATTAAACAGTCAGTTAATTAGAAATTAACCGAAACCGTTTTTCCGCCTTAACTTCGGAGCAAATTGTCCGACAAAAATTTTTTTACTATCATAAAGTTCAAACTTTTTCCTTTTCAATGACACCAATTTTATTTCTGTGACATTTTTCCTTCAATTTTTATTAATTTTGTAAAATTTATTAATTTTTAATTAGGTACAGACGATTTGGAAATAACGCAAATTTATAGCTAATCCGTTGCTAGGCAGTGGTTAGACTTCGAACTAATTTACCTTTATTTCTGAAAATTTTGCTTATATTTATAAATATCCATAAAATAAGGCAGAATTTACATGTATCTGTCTGTCTGTCGGTCGGTCACAAGAACTCCTCCTAAACGGTGAACGGTAGCGACGTGAAATTTACACACGGCATTCTAGAGCATATTTTTAGGTCAAAGGTGTTATTTTCAACTTTCAGAGTTAATTAGTTCTTAATATATTTAATTAAACAACGAAAATTAGCCGGTTTTAAGCCTAATGCTTTGACGTTTTCTGCCAATAACTTCCGAAATATTCATTAGACAACAATTATTTTTATGCCATTTTAAAGAGCAGAAAATGATCTTTTTAATGCTATTAATTCCATTGCGATGAAGTGTTTTCTCTGATTGTTATTAAGGTTATTATTCTATTGTCCCCGACTCTTGATACTCCAACACCAAATTCTTTTCACAATTTGGTTAAAGTCTCACGTGCTTCAATTCTGCTCACAATTTGGAACTTCTGTTCCACCTGTTAATAAAACGCGTTTTCGTTTAGTGGGCTCCATGGCATAAATGAATGTTCTACATTTCGGTAAAGCCAACTCTTTTGAGTAGGGCAGAAAGTAACCAATAGAAAGGCAGAAGGTCTTGGAGATGAATGGAATTTCCGGCAATGGGGGACAATAGAATGGAATTTTCGACAGGAGGGGAGATGGGGGGGGGGAGAAAGATATCGGCAGGTCGGCACTGCCTGCAATATAAGAATAGCTGTAGACGAAGGTGAAGTTGAAGTGATATTGTTTATTAACCAAAAAAAAATTAAGGATCGTTGTTTAATCGAGGTTCCGGTTAAAAGAGTTTCGGATAATCTAGGTTCTACTGTATTACGGAAGTACAGAATTGTTCACAGATTTTTCAACGAACGTGATAATTCAAACTCTTTCAGTTTTCTTACACGTCATATTACTTCTGTGAATATAAAATTGAGACGGAAACCATTTCGTAATGCACATGCGCTGAATCAATCGCAATACTACGCTCCTAGTGACTTACAATAACTTGTCATTAATAAAATATTCACTCCGAAGGTATTGCGTTCTTGAGCTGAACATTTAAAAATTAAAGAAAATGATTAAAAAATAAAATTAAACAACAAAAACTTTCGACTATTTAGAAAATTTCGTTAAAATATATGCGATCTCCTCCTGAAAGAACTGATTCTTCTGTTCTGATTGTTCCATTTACTTGCTCTTATAGCGACAATATTATAACAAGCTGCCACGAGAGTTACTTTTTTTTCAATCGTAAAATTTAAAAACTTAGCTTCATCGGGTGACAAAATTCTTTATTCACAAACATGAATTTTATACGTATTATATTTATTCAAAAAAGTTAAAAAATTCCAAACGATAAACGTGTGCGACTTTTATCATATTTTTGGAAATGATTATTATAATTTCATTATTAGCTTTTTTTTTCTTTTGTATTAGCTTCTGATACTACATATATGTTGCTGTGGTGATAATATTAAGACATTTTTGTATAATATATTTAGAGTGCTGACAAATTCCTAAACTTTATTTTATGCTAAAAAGACCATTCTCGTTTAAGTCACAAGCCAAGTTCTTATTCCAGTCATCAGATATTTATTATATCTTCAATTTGCAAAACAGGGAAAATTAGATTTAATTTAGTGCCTATAAACAAGACACCTCTCCACGGTGTCATTCTAGCTGCATTTCCTCTGCAAGACTTATAACATATTCTTTCGAATATTTTATGAAATCTTGTGGAAATATGTTCCTTTATTTTCGTTTGAACCTTATTAGAATCTTGGGATACTCCAGAAAACTGATGTATAATGCGAATAAAACTCAATGCGGTGCTTTTTTTAAATTATACATTTCCATCAGATTTTTTTGTCTAAGAATGTACGTAGGATTTTTTTCTATCTTTCTCTTAAATATTCACTGTTTCAGTGTAACTTTATCAGCCCATCGTGAACTTTTAGAACATGTAGAGGATTGCTAACGTAAAATTCAGGTATTCAGTTTTAGTAATAACCTCCTTGTCAATTTTATATTGCATTTTGAAAAACGAATATCCTTCTTGGGTATATATCAACGAATCCGGATAACGTATATGTGAAAATGAGCGTCATCAAGTATAGGAATAAATCCACATATTTTTGTTAAAGGAAATTCAAACTTAATAGTGTAGTCTATCAAACTTGGTCCAAACAAAGAAGAATTCTGTTTTCCCTACGGTATTGAAAGATGAACATATTTTTATTGTTAAATTAGTGTCCTGTATGCTAATGGCGAAAGAGCCACTGTTGTACGATTGTGCCAAATATTTGATTGAAGATGTCAATCTGGTTTCATAAATACAGTAGTATACTTTTATACATTTCTTATTTATACATCGTTTCATCACAGTATCGAATCATTAGTATCCATTGTAAGGATAAAGCAATTCGTACATACGACGCAAAACTATGGTTATACTTCATTTTCCACCTTTCAACAAGTCGCATATTTTCTGTCCTAATTTTTAAATCTCCGTTCCCATTATTTTAAGACATTTTAATTAAACGCCAAACTGCATGTATATATCTATAATCAGTACTGATATGTATAACGAGATATCTATAATCTGTACTGAAGATATGCAAGAAATTTTGCTCGGGCGCTACATTCAAGAACATACTTATAACCAGTTAAACTTAGTAACCTAACCGAAATTCTGTATATTACGAAAAACTAAATACATTCTTAGATAAATATCACAACATGTGAAATCTATAACAGAATAGAGTTTACGTATGAAAATTTGAGGATTATTGTAAAAGCAATGTGGTTTTAATATTCTCCTAACACATTCGTAAAGAGTAAATTGCAAGAAACTGTAAAAGTAAGCAGGCGATTTATTGAACTCACTGGATGTAGATACAAAGAAAATGTTACACTTCTACTTTACGCAATGTGCCATCTAAAGAATATATTTAAATAAGAAATAAAGACAAAGGAGGAACTCGTTAGCCAATACTTTAAAGTGCATAATAATATCAAAAATTATGGTTTTACAGAATTTTATGCAAGATAATGTTACTTATAAATTTAAATGTTACAGAATTCGTGTCTTTTTGCATCAAAATATAAACGAATGAAACTGCATTCATGTCACGAAAGTTTCACTAAATGTTCCCGCATTGAGTAACAGTATATTTAATCGAAGTTGAAAATCAGATATTTAAAATAGAGCTGTTGCTGAAGAGATTACATTGCGTAATTTTCCGCAATAGTCACACTTGATGTGGATTTCACAACGTAACAGAAAATGAAAGGATAAACACTGCACTCTGAATTAATTTATATTTTATGTTTAAAGAATTCATTTCAAACGAGAGGCACAAATATTTTCATGCAGTTAACAAATTTGTTCTAACGAAAGAGAATACAACGTCATTTGAATCAGTTCTTATATGCAAGAATACATTCGTAAAGGACGAGAACAGAAATTAATCTTCCAACGAAGCATATGGCCAAATAGAAATTTAACATTTTCTGCTTAAAAAGTATTATTAAAAACATACAATACAATTGTCTAATATCAAATCCAAACAGAATAAAAGAAGTTTAGAATTATAAAATAAACATTCTCCTAAAATAGTAAACTATATACATAAAATATATAAACTAGAAAATCATTATATGAAACAACTGAAACCGACATCAATTTTAAATACCAATGATAATTTCATAAGAGCATATGATGAATGTTTCTTAAACTTTGGTAGGCATCATATTATAAATTTCCTAAAAATGATGAAAAAATATATCTTTAGAAATTACATGAAATAATTGAAAGTGTGGTAAATATTGGGAGCATTTGTGGAGAACATTGATATGTATTTCTGCAGCATCTGCTTATATTTCTGATAGAAAATATTGTTACAGATCACATTTTTCAATCTTCCTGGTCTAAAAATAAAACAAATAATCTCATTTTCAAAAAATATTGCAGAAAATATTTTTTACAGAACAGTAAAATCAAGCTCCATTTAATAACAGTACAAAATGTAAGCGTGATGTTTCATTTTTTTTATCATATTTTGTCAAAATGTCTGTTAAGGTGTAACGAATTTTATGCCTTGAAATTTTTTCCCACTTTACAAAAATTAATGGATATTTCTACGATAAATTAAAAGTATTTAATTTTAGTTTGAATACATGAAATTACAATTACAGGAAAGAAAATCTATGTTTTTCATTACATAAATGACTAAACAAAGAACCGTTGAAATTACCCATTAGTGAAAATAACTTACGGCACGCTTGTGTCTAACAGCTGAGAGAATGATTATGCTTAAGTATTAAAGTAGGAAGATTTCTTATATTCTATCAGTTCGGAAATGCCTTGGAAAACGCATCTGCATATGGTTGCAATTTAAATGGCCGGGATAATAAGAATTAAATGAAGAGTCTAATTGTATATTTACAAAACATACGCTTTCTTTTTTTATGCGAAAAGGGTGATTTATTCTTATAGATAATTTCTAGGAGTGTCTTTTCTACTACACTTCATATGTCTGCATTTTATTCAACACCTGGTAATGCAGATTTTCCAGAAATTCGGAAAAAGGAAAAACTGCATACTCCAGTCTTATAATTATTGTTTTGAATTGGAACAATATTCTTTATTTAAATTATATTTCTTAGCAAATGCCTTACTGCATACTTCGCTAACATATGGTTTTTCTTTTTGTACGAGAAAGGTAATGTTTGTTTAAATTAGATTTCTGGGAAAATGATTTATTGCACACTTCACAGACATACGGTTTTTCTTTTGTATGAACCAGGTAATGTCCATTTAAATGATGTTTCCTTGAAAATGACTTATTGCATACTTCACAGGAGTATGGGTTTTCTTTTGTATGAACAAGGTAATGTCTATTTAAATCAATTTTCTGGGAAAATGCCTTACAGCACACTTCACAGACACACGGTTTTTCGCTTGTATGAACTAGGTAATGACTCTTTAAATGATCTTCTTCTGTAAGAATCGTGATATATTGTTTCGAGTATTTTATGAAATCCTATGGAAATCGGATCATCCTTAAAGAAAACCTTAACAGAATCTCGGGATACTACTGATAACTGATATGCAATTAAAATTAAAATCTATTAGATGCTTCTTTTTTTAGAATTACAAATTTCATCAGATGAATTTTTTTATCTAGGAATGTACTTGGGTTTTTTTCCTATCTTCTTCTCCAAAACTGGTTCAGAAATATTCACTGTTCCACCGTTACTTTATCAGTCCATCAATGAAAGCTTTCGAATATGTAGAGAACTGTTAAGGTAAGTTACTTTAAGATACACCGAGTCAGATATTCATTTTTAGTAATGCCCATTTGTTAATTGTATATTGCTCTTTGAAACCAGACTATCCTGCTTTATTATATAATATCGAATCTGAATATAGTATATGTGACAATGAGCGACATCAAGGATGGGATTAAATCCACAAAGTATTTTTTCTAAAGAAAACTCAAACTCAATAGTGTAGTCTGTCAAATTTAGTTTAAAATCGATCGGTAGTTTTAAATGGATTGTAAACTTTATACCGAACAGGCAGACAAAAAAAGCGAGTTAATAAAAACGTGGTGATAGACAGGCGATTTATTAAACACACTGGATACAGATGCAAAGGAAGTCTTATTCTTCTACTTTACGCAATGTGCCATCTAAGGAATATATTTAAATAATAATTAAAGACAAAACCCAATATCCAACGAACTCGTCAGCCAATACTTTAAAGTGCATAATAATATCAAAAATTATGTTTTTATAGAATTGGATGCATGATAATGTTAAATTATTTCACTTGTACTTAAGTAACAAGACATTAAAAATTAAACTTTGCATTGAACAGAATGGTACAAAAATGCAGCAACTTCCAATAGAATACAAAAGAAAGATATTTTAATTATACAATAAATAAATTACAGAAGAGGCAGAAGAAGTAAACATTATCAATAACGATATACCTTCTACACGCAACGCAGCCGCATCTAGTTATTGCATTACTTATATATTTAGATTTTACAGCATTCGAGTCTTTTTCCATCCCATTATAAATGAATGATACTGCATTCAAATCCTCGAAAGTTTCAATTTAAAATGTTCCCTGCTGTCGCTGCTGTGATTACACTGCGTAATTTTCCGCAATTGTCACTGATTATTTCGGTTTAGCAATGTAACAAAAAATGAAAAAAATAAACACTGAACTCTGGATTAATTTTTATTTTATTTCTATTTTTTTCAACCAAGAACGTCTCAACGAGAGAGAATACAATGTCATTTGAATCAGTTCTTATATGCAAGAATACATTAGTAAAGGACGAAAACAAGTTCTTCCAACGAAGCATATGGGCAAAAAAAAATTTTAACATTTTCTGAATAAAAAAGAAAAAATAAAAACATCTGATACAGTTATCTAATATCAAATCCAAACAGAATAAAATTAGTTTAGAATTATAAAATAAACATTTTCCTAAAAGAGTATACTATATACATAAAATATAAAAACAAGAAAATCATTATATAAAAACACTGCAACAAACATCAAATTTAAATACCAATGATTCAAATTCCAATGTTCATTTCATAAGAGCATTTGATAAATGTTTCTTAAATTTAGATATAGGCATCATATTATAAATTTCCTAAAAAATGGAAAATATAGAACTTTAGAAATTATATGAAATATACAACGGTGTAAATATTGGAAGCATATGTTAGAGAACAATGAAATGTATTTCTGCAGCATCAGCTTATATTTCCAATTGAAAATATTGTTCGCGATGACATTTCTCAATCTCTCGAGTCTAAAAATAAAAAAATAATCACATTTTCAAAAACTATTGCAGAAAATGTTTTTACAGGACAGGAAAATCAAGCTCCATTTACTAACAGTACAAAACGTGTGATGTTTCATTTTTTATCGTATTCTATCAAAATTACTTTTAAAGTGTAATGAATTTTACGCCTAATATTTTTTCCCCTTTTTACAAAAATAAATAGTTAATAATTCTGCGATAAATTAAAAGCATTTATTTTTAGTTTGAATACACGAAGTTAGACTTGCATGAAAAAAAATCTAGATACGTTTTTCATCACATAAATGACTAAAACAAACAACCGTTGAAATTTCCAATCAGCGAAAATGACTTACGGCACACATATCTCAAATAGCTGAGAGTATGATTATGCTTATCTATGTATTAAAGTATGAATATTTCTTATATTTAATCAGTTCGAAAATACCATGGAAAACATATCTGCATATGGTTGTAATTTAAATAGCCTGGATAATATGAATCAAAACTAAGTATGCATGAAGAAAGTAATTGTATATTTCCCAAGCATACGCTCGTTAATGCGAAAAGGTTGATTTATTCTTATAGATAATTTCTAGGAATGTCTTTTATACTACGCTTCATATGTCTGCATTTTATTCAACATATAGTAATGCAGATTTTCCAAAAATTCTGAAAAAACTGCATACTCCAGTCTTATAATTATTCTTTGGAGTGGGAACGATAATGTTCATTTAAATTATATTTCCTAGCAAATGCCTTACTGCATACATCACAAGAGTATGGTTTCTCTTTTGTATGAACAAGGTAATGCCCATTTAAATGACGTTCTCGGGAAAATGCCTTATTGCATACTTCACAGGA